>MU183646.1:168244-184282 GCA_016904865.1 Pissodes strobi | reverse complement strand
CCCCATTTGTCTTCCACAGCGGTTTCTTTCGGTTCTTTCTTTTTCTCTTTTCGATTTGTTGTTTTGCTTTCTGTAGATGATGTAAGGCTGTTACTGACTGAATAATCCCTGCAACAATAGTAATATATTAATAGTTTATTGTTAGAACTCTCACAGTGGATGCGGGTACACGCAAATAATAAAAACGCGCGGAACCGTCCGAAATCTTGATCTTGTGTTCGCACATTGACTGCAATGGACATGTTCAAACAGAACGTATGAATTAAAGTAAAAGATCTGCTCACGATTTATATTTACTAGTCGTCCACTGTGATAGAAGCCTTAAACATATACTGATAGACAACAGTGGCGGCTCGTGAGTTGTCAGGTAGGATGGGCGATAGTTAAGAAGTTTCGCCAAAAATTTGTAAAAAAATAAAAATATACACTTACATCCAAAAAACCCAAAAGTCTCTCTTTTATTTCACCCTTATTAGTTACGTGGCGAACTGAAATGGCACACTGGGTTTCTTCAACAATATCCGTCGTATCATCAACTTGTATCCCGAAAAATTTTGCAGACTTTATCTCTCTGTTAATGGTTTCTAATAAATATTCAATAATGCATCCTATTACATAATTCTGTATTGTTTTTGAGATGCCTTTAAAAACATTGTCATTTTTTTATATGGTCCAAGATTACCAGGTAATTTTTTTATTAAAACGTTAAATAATTCCCTAAATTTAAAGATTCGCTACTCTCGTGTCCTCTAAAGGCTAACTCTTGTTTTCCTAAAAATACGGTTGTTTCTATTAGATACGTATAATTTTCTATTTTTTCGTAACTCGTCAATACTCGTCATTATACGCCTGTAATGAAATAAATGTTTGCCTTCTTTTGAAATTTTTTAAAGTCGCGAAAATTTACACATGATCTTTTGATCCCTCGTGTTTTTTGTCTCTTTCAGATAAATGTTTCAGATCGCTGTAACCGCCCCATACACAACCACCCACCCTATTATGTGCAAATAAAAGACAAGGTCAGCAATACAATTGTTTTAAATAAAGGCTACCACACAACCATTTTTTTAAATCAAAAATAGATGATTGATATGACCTACAAAATTTTTGTGAACCTTTTTTGTCAGGGCGGCCTATAGATAAAATTTCCCGCTGCTGCCCTTCACTTCGTCGTGAAAACGGCGTTTCCAACAGGCCACAAACGATGTCGTGATACGGATTCATATCTAATATAATCTAATATTTAATTTAAAATAAATAAAAGATCCAAGTAAAATCTTAGCTTTTATGAAATCCAATTCTGAATCAACAATATGCCGGGATTCCCGCTAAACCGTCTGCTATGCGATCGAAGCGTTAGTTTCCTAGCTGGCGGACGCGGTTTGTCGTTACCTTAAAGCCGTTAATATGGCAAGTTTCTATTAAATATTAGATTATCAATTTGACTTGTGGGATTTGAAGGAATTTTATGAGCTCTTTTAGGTTGTAGAATGGTTTGGAATTTGTATTGTGATTTGTTGAGCTTTTCCCGAGACACAGAGCCGCCGCCGCCGCGCCAGGACAGATATTATAGTTATTATGTTACAGCTGGCGGAAACTGCGGTTGCCCACCTCGATAGTTGATACCATTTCATAATCTTATATACTAGTAATAATAACGATTATGATCCAGGGTCCCGCGCCTTTAGCATTTTGCGGTGCATATTATCATATTACAATAAGACTATATATATGATATACAAAATAATAATTAATAATTATTATTCACTATAGTAATGTAATATAGTATTTTAATAAAATAGTATTTATAAAAATAAAGTGCATTTTGTATAAATACAATCTATTCAAATATGTGTAGGTATTAAGGTATAATAAAATATTTGGCTTGCCTTTCTTGCGAATCTTGTGTCGGATGGCGGTACCCACCTTGCCCACTCAGGCGAGCCGCCAGTGGTAGACAAAAGTGAATTAGCGATTGTGCTAGACGAAGAAGTCTTATTCCGTAAGTCATTCACAATAGACTATGATTCTTTAGCAACGTTATCGGATTTAGCTAGCCTCTCATTATAATAAATGTCCTTGGCAGGTTTTATAGTCTTATGATGGACTTTTCTGTAAAGTTTCACGTAATCTGTAACGGAATATATGCTTATTCCGCTACACTAAAATTTCAGTTCAATTACGAATTATTTTCGATATTTGGGATTTAAGTTGCCCGTGACAGCTATTCACGAATGGGTTTATTACACTTACGCTACACTAAAATTTCGGTTCAATTGAAAATGATTTTCGTTATTTAATATTTAGGTCACCAGTGACATCTATTCACGAATGGGTTTATTTCGTGTGGTTGGCTATTTTAGGAAGCGCAGTACGCTATCTTATACATACGATTCATGAATTTAATTTACTACAGATTGCTATATTTAATATTGGGTATTTCTATGGCTTGACGCTGCGTGATTTATAATGGTAATCACATGATATAAATTAGCCAATAATACACCAGCAAGCATATTTTGTCCAGCGTCTTAAATTTTGAAAGCGAGATAGGGTATCTTGTGTCGAGACGCCGACGGGGAAGTGCTAATTTTTAATCTTGAAATATTTAATTCATCTTGCAGTATATTTAACTAATTCTTTCACTTTTAAATACATAATTAATAATTGTTTATGATTCGTTTAGTCTTATTCGACTTAAGCAAGAATTTAGCATGGTTATATTCCATTTTTAATTAGCTTACATCTTCAATAATTTTTGATTGTCGTGACCTCTTGGGTTAGTTTGGGTTACCGATTTATTGGTGAATATTTGCGTCTCTCATTAATCAAATTCATGTAATTTGAAAGAGGCTTAGTCCAAATTTACGGAGAACGTAATTATTTTATCGTTTAGTGGTCACGCACATTGTTTTACGTATTTCCATTCAAATTGAACAATATTATTCGGGTGAATTTGATCCTCTGTTCTGGTCAAATCTACCTAAAAATTCCCCCTTCTAATCGAAGAGCCAGTAGAAAAATAATTGCGATGACTTTAACTAACCTTCTGAAGGTGTTGAAGTCTCTCCGACGAAAAGAAAGACCTGAAGACAGAAAGATGCGCTTCAACCTGCGCTGAACCAATACCGTAGGCGTCGTGGAAGCGGTAATACAACTTATGCAAGGAGTCTACGTCACTAGGAAATCTCTCTGAAGCTAGAGCTAATTTGACGCTAGTGTTGGTGTGTCCTTCAAAACACACACTGGAGGGTTGGTCGTGGGGATAGGCAAGGAATAGCCGAAGAGCCTTTAGTATGGAGGGGTTCCTCAGTCTAGCCAGCAAATAACCACCATTAGTCGCATCCGAATCTCGCGCCGATTATCCCTCTTCGCACTTTCTCCACAACAACTTCCAAATTCTCCAGCGCAAGAGCCTTAGCTTCCCTGTCAGAGCCAACCCCCAACAGAACTCACCATTTTGATACAGGTTGCCATATGCCTTCGTCAGTTTCGTCGCTCCAAGATTTTTGGTTTGTATGTGATGAGTGTGTGTATGTTTCATCCATATAAACAATTGGGCGTCCTTCTGCACGGTAAGCTTTCATTTTGTTTACAAATTCGATTCGAAGATGTTACGTCAGGTTTTTCCATTAAAATAGTTCTTTGGTTTTGGGTTTTCTCCAACGAAATCCAATTTTTTTTATCTATCTCCTTAAACTGTTCACGGATCCCTGGTAATTGACATTACTTTGAAACTCTATGAATTCTCGCTAGAGTTGGTACTTGTTTTTCTCTGTTATGGAAATTGTGGATTGTTCTGCGTAGCACACCTTGATAAGCATCGTCCAAAACTATTTTGCTTATTGTGTTTTCACGTTTTTTGTTTGGCGTGGAAAAAGATGTAACTTTACTAGATTCGACATTTTTGGCTTCCTCACAGCCACCTGGAAGTTCCAGCCGCGAAGTGGCCACGCCGTGTTAGCGTGGAGATGAAGATATACATGTCAGAAGTTGACGGTGCAGGGAAAGGGTAATTTAGAAATAAACACTAAAGTTATTCGAACGAAGTCTTTCTATCTTAAATTTAATAAAGGAATATAGCATACAGTATTGAATCTTGTAAACGACTAACTTATATTATTATTTAGTATGGTGAGAATCTGAAAAAACTGAGACGTAAACAGTCTCTTTCGTCGAAGCAATTAACATCAGAACCAATATGCTAAAAGTGTGAATGCACTGCACATTGGTTAAAATTAATTTATTACTTACATCCGTAAACTATAAAGCAATCTGAATAATTGGAGTATACAACAATACCTACCAGCGCAGTGGCAACGGCTTTATCTTAAGATTTCCTCCTAAAGGATAATTTAAAAACAAAAGATATGTATTTAGTTCTACTAAAACAAAACAGGGAAACACCAAACAAATCTGCCTAAATTTGAATAATAAAATCTTAGACCATGATAAAAGTAGCTTGGCATATATGAAAATTCACGATGCCTACCCGTTTAGTGTAAATCTTAAAAAGATAAATAAAGTGCCTTCTGATCTGTGCCAAGTCTGTGCAAAGAACAGAGATAATTTGCTTCATAGATTCCTATGTAGATCACAAGTTCGATTAATCTCGGCACTCGACACTCCTATTAAGAATAGTAACACAAATACAGAATAAACTTTCAGACCTTATTAGCTTGAGTTTTAATGTCTCAGCAAGAAATAAACACACCTGTGTACTATTTGTAGTAATGGCAACCGTACAATACGTGTTTACTAAGAGTTCCTCTGCCACTTTAAACGATTACAAAGAGTCGATGATTGCACAGAGTGTTAAATTTAAAAAAAAATTACCCGACCTTACATCTTACTATAAGACAATTAATAAATTAGATAGCTATAATATGATGTATGATGTTTAGGCTTGTTATAGTGGATATTATGAGTATAATATTTATTTATTTATTTATTTACAACACACAAGAATGTATGACATACAATAGAGAACTAGAGTTAAGTTAAAATGTGTTTTATATATTGAAATAAAGTTTTATAAAAAAAGCGATTAGCGGACGTTTTTTATTTATTTTTGAGAACGTTTTTACTGCTTTTTGCGGTGTTGCGGCTATTTATATGGAAACATGTATAAATCAGTAAGTACCAAATAAATGGTTTTGTTTTGGCTCACAAAAACAAGTTAAGTGTTAAATAATATTTTGGGAGCCAAGCTTATGTAGAGTAGAAACAAGGCTTAAAAATGCACCTTCTATGTCTTCTTCTTCTTATTCTTTGTAACGACCTTTTGGTCTGTTTATTTCGAAGGATGGCCAGTGTTGTTGATTCTCCTGTGATATAGATGTCCAACTATCTTTCCATCTTTTTGGTGGTCTTCCGATTGGTCTTTTATCAGCCGGATTTCCATTTAGCATAATCTTAGCTATTCTTTCGGGGCCCATTCTTTCTACGTGGTCCCGCCAGTATCTTCTGCGCTCTCATCCCCAACTGATTACATCTTCCACATTGTAGGTCTCTCTTATTGTTGCGCTCCTCACTCTACCCCGTAGTGTCTTTCCCGCATCCCGCTATTGACCTTAGGGTCTTCATCTCTGCCGTTCTTAACATACATTTTGTTTTGTTTGTGTCTGCTCGGGTCTCGATGCCATAGGTGAGTATTGGTCTTACGCATGTTTTGTATATTCGAGCTTTACTGTCGATGCTCATATGTTTGTTGTTCCATATGACGTCTCTTAAACAGCCTGATGTTAACGAGGCTTTGTTGATCTGGGATTTTAGATCTTTAATTGGTTCGTTGCAGCTAGAGATGTCCGCTCCAAGGTATCTAAAAGTTGTGACTTGCTCGACAATTTCATTATTTATAACCGGCTTACATCTCGTTGGTTCCCAGGCAAATGTCATACATTTTATCTTGGAAATTGATATTTGCATATTAAGTTGTGTGCTGACCTGATTGAATCTGTTGTCTTTGCAGATTGTCCTCCGTTTCTGCCAATATTGTCGCGTCATCGGCGTAGCAAATTATGCTAATGGGTTTTCTGTTAATCCTATACCCCATTTTTAAGCCACTAATCTCTTCAATGATCTCGTCCATAATCAGGTTGAATAGGAATGGGCTTAAGCTATCCCCTTGTCTTATACCCTGTGATATCAGTATATCATTTGTTGTTTTATGATCAACTTTAATTCGGGTTGAATTGCCTGTGTTTAGACAGCATACTGTTTTTATGATTCTTGCCGGGGTTAGTTTTTCTTTAAGATGTTGATAATGTCTTCCAGTCGGACACGGTCAAATGCTTTTGTTAAATCGATAAAACATGCAAAAGCGGGGGTGTCGAATTTTATTGCTTTTTCTTTTATTTGGCGTATGATAAATAGGGCGTCAGTTGCAGACATATTTCTCATATCCTTGCTGTTCGTCTTTGATTTCGATATGTCGTTCAAGGTTATCTTTAATAAGGCCGGTGAATAATCTCATGGTGGAGCATAGAAGAGTTATACTCCTGTAGTTCTCTGGGTTGATTTTTGTCCTTTTTGAAGATGGGTATGGTGAAGCTCTTATGCTAATCATCGGTGATTGTTTGTGAGCATGATATTCCATTGAAGAGTTGCGTTGGAGTTTTCACACCCGGTGCTTTTCTGTTTTTAAGTTTTTTTTGTTTTGTTTTTTACTTCTTCTTCCGTGAATGATATTGGGACCTCTTCTTCTTTTACCTCCTCAGCTCTCATCTATGTGTCTTGGTTGTTACCGTAAAGGCCATTAAAATATCTCTCTCAGTTGTGCAGTGACATGCTTTTTGTTTGAATATATTCGTTCACAGGCTTTTTTCGATTTTTAAGCATCTTCCACACTTTCCTTTGAGCTCCATACAAATCGTGTTGCATGTCGTTGGTGTATTTTCCCCCGTACTCTCGTTTAATCCTTCGGATCTCTGCGTTCACCCGGTTTATAGTCTCTTTGTGTTTGATGAAATTATCTGCGATTGTGTGCTTTTGTAAAGCAAGTAGCTTTTCCTTTTTTCATTGGCTAGCTTTTTCACCTCCTCGCAGAACCATGGTTTGTTCTGGTTTTGGGCATGCACGTTAATTTTTTTTTTTTCCTAGGGATTCTTCCGCGGGTTCATGGATCCACGCTTTTATCATTTCCCAGTTCTCATTGACATTGCCATCGATTAGATTTTCGTTTAGTAATTTGTTGGCAAGTCTCCGCTGGTATCATTCTTTTGTACTGTAATAGTCGAGTGATTTCATGTTATATTTTTCAATATATAGTGGTTCTTGACTATGTTTCTGATATTTTTCCAGTGTTATCTTTCCCAGGACAAGATTATGGTCCGTGCCAACATTGGCTGAACTTAGCACTCTTACGTCACTGATTTGTTTTGGGGTTATAGCTCTGTTCGTTATTATATAATCAATGGTGGATTTTTGGCCTCTTGTATTACAGAAGGTGTATTTGTCTTGATCTTTATGTTGGAAAAAGTGTTATTTATTCTTAGCTCATTTCTGGCGCAAAAATCGATTAGGTAGTCACCGTTCTCATTGAGAGTTGGTTCGTTAAACTTCTGTTTTACACCTGAAATTTCTACTGTGTCAATTCGAGCATTAAAGTCTCCGATCAGTATATTGGGTCTTTGGTCTATAGTGGTTTGTAGGGAGTTATAAAAGCTTTCCGAATCCTCTTTTGGCTTGGATATATAGGGCGCATAGATGCTTACTAGATGTAGTGGGCCCTCAGGGAATGCCAGGTTGATTCTTAGAATCCTATCATTTACGTATTCTATATTTTCAATAATATCAGAGTACTTATCATGTAGAAGAATACCCACACCTGAGTTAGTCTTGTTTTGGTTTTCCACTGTAGGCAAAGATGTAATCTTGGTATTTGATGGTTCCTTTTCCCTTTCGTTTGGTCTCAGATAATCCGCATATGTCTATTTTATGCTTTTTCGTTTCCATAATAATTTCTTGATCTCTACTATTCCAAGAGGTGATATTCCAGCAGGCAAATCTAGTGGGAATAGATTTTTGTTTTTGCGTTGTCCTTGTTCTCGCAAAGAGTCCCTTCGATGTGTGTTTCTTTAAAACATACCATTAATTTTTCAAATTGTCCTATTCTCTTTTTTTTTGTTTTTAGATAAATATTTGGTATCAGCAAATTGGTTATTTTTTTTATTAACGTAATTATTAAGCAAAATATTTGAATAGTATATTTCATTACCAGTCCAGAAACTAGGCTTTTCCGGTGCGCGCACGACAGTTTCTGGTGTGAGGCGTAGCCGAACACCGGAAGTCGTGCAAGCACAGGAAAAGCTGTTTCTGGACGTGTAATGAACGTTATTTTTCATAATACCTCTCTGAAATCAAGACATAAACATAAAATTATTATAATTTTACGTATCCAAAATCATGTCATAATACATTTTGTATTCAAATGAAAGCAAACGTCAAACTTGCAAGACAAGCAAGACAGGTATTTATCTAATATTCATCACGCGTTGCTATGGAAATGTGTTTGTATGCTTTGTTGTAATTGAATAGGCAGCTAATTTTGAAGTATTTGTGACAAGTAATGTCAGAATAATTAAAATAATTTTACTTAAAATTAGACTATTGACGCTAAAATGTACTAGATTAATCTTGTAGGCTGCATCGCTGTATAATTTTAACCCAATTTATTCTACTTTATGCTTATTCTGTGACTAAATAACTGCAAATTTAGCACTTAAAATCAGGGAGCGGGAAAACTTTTCCCGTTCCCTAATTAGGGACCGGGAAAATTTTTCCCGTGCCCGGACCGAAAATACTTACTTTCTTTGCTCTACAGAGACGTCGAAAATGATAGTTTTCAGAGAGGTATTATGAAAAATATTGAACAAGCCATTATAAGAAGCCCCTACCACAAACAGATACCGTAAAAAAACCGCTGAAGAATTCATCCTGTTCTATGCTTTTCAAAGTTAAATCAGTTACAATATCTTTCTGGTTAAGTATCCTAAGGAAATCATATTCAGTAGAAATGTCAATAATAATTTTGTCTAAAATAACACACATATGAAAGAGCACCCCTTTATTAATGTCCGTTCTCCGTTGGGATACTTAAGCTACCACACTGCAGGTAGTTGGAATACTCAATTTAATAAACAAATAAACAAAATGTAAAAAACGGGTACCGACTTACCACATTTCCAAACTTATACAACTACTTACATACATTTTTCACTAATCTTAAATCCAATTCACATAGTTATACATACAAATCGGCTATAAGCTAAAATAAACAACACTATCAATAAATGAACTGGACACAGAATGTGCCGCCATTGCCATTAGAGTAACGTAAACGACCGCGGCCGGCTCCACTATTTGTCACTTTTTTTACTGGTATTACGGAGAATCCGCACCAAAAATAGTGAGCAACACTTGGTAGAGGTTCTTGGCAACCACTTCACACAAGGTTTTTGTAAAATATCAACGAAAACCCGGTAAAAATGCAATTAGGACAACCGAAAACAAACAACCTGTTTTCCTTAAGTTTATATATTAGAAGTGCTGTCCGCAGCCAGCGTTGCCGTTGTTTGTACTTCGCGGCAGGGACTTTCAGGTGGCTGTGGCTTCCTGCTTAATTCGTTTAATTGTGCTTAGACTAATCTTCGCAGCTGCTGAAAGCTCGTGCACTTTTCTGAAATCAATTACCGGACTTCCTGCATCTGCTTCTTGTTTCATAAACTGTATAAGATTATAAATTATTTCGCGACTTTGACGTTTCAACTTTGCTTTTGAAAGGCATGATTACAAATAATTCTAATTAATAAATTCATTCACAAGAAACGACCTACTTTTTTAACAGACTGTACAGAAGTGTCCGTGAAAAAGGCAATCAAGTAAATGAGCTCCTGTTTACCGCGCACCCGAAGGTCAGGACTCTTCCTATTTTGCGAGACCTACTTCCCTTGCTCTTCCTGCCGCAAAGTACAACATTGGATAAGCGACCTATAGAATTCATTTACGAAACATGTTGTTGCTATATTTTTAATTTCTTAGTCGCTCATAATATGTATCCCTTATTTTTATTTTTCTTTTTTCTAGACAGGTGAGTTGAAATTCCATTCATATCTACGAGTTTAAATTTAGGATGGATCATATCTGTATATCTTATTTACCTGCAATCAGACTGGTATCCACCTGGAGGCGTATCATTCTGGTAACCCCAACTGGAAGACTCCCACTGGTTGGGAGATTTCGGACTGGACGCTCTAAAAAACATACATATACATACATGCTGAACATAATCATACAGAGTTCTAATCTTCATAATATGTTTTGGCAAATTCCCTTCATTTCAGCCAACGTTATCAATTAAAGGAAAATAAGAATAATTAACCATTAAACACGTACGCATGTAACCTTCGTCATGCAATCAAGTCACTTAAAGCAACGTATAAATAAAAGTATAAAAGGGCGGCTACGCAAAAAGTAGTGGTTTTTAATTTGGTATGTACGCTTATTATGTGATCTGAGATTACTCAAATTAATTAGATTAAGCATAAATAATAACAACTATTCTATTGGAAGATCATAACTTTTCCTAAATCATTTCCTTCACCGTAATTATATGAATTCTTGCTTTATTTCTTAAGCAATGTAAATGCCAAAAGGCAACTCAACATCGAAAAAATATTCAGCTTAAAGCAAAATAACATTAACTGCACCCAATTATTTTTTTCTAATTAGCTGCTTTTAATTTTTTCGGTGCATTATGAAACTCACGGAGTTGAATAATGCTTTTCAAGGTCAAACAAAAACTTAACCTATTTTTTGAAAGATTCAGTAAAAACAAGTTTGTACAGTTAAAATTTGTTATTTGGGAGTAAGGAGTCGTAGTCCGAGAGGCGACCGTCATAATAGTGTGGTGTCTGAACTGTCAGGATTTTGCATCATAAAAAATATTGTTTAGTTGGACCGAATAAGAAACCGTTGGTCGGCCGAGGCTTGCCTTGACCAGTAATTAATTATACAGGGTCTTTCAAAAAGTTCGCATCATATGAGAAACTTTTTTATTATTGATTTCACAGAAAATTTTATTCTTGACAAAAGTTGATGATTAGAAAAAAACTAATTTTGACGATGCTAAATTAAGGATAAGTTATACAGGGTACTTAAAAAATACAAAAATTAAGGTTAAAAAAACAAAAATTTTGGAATATCGGAAAACTTTCTACAGAAAAAATAAAGCTTTTGTTAAGATAAAAATAAAAGTCAAATACTATTTTTTTCAAAAGTGCATCGTTGCTGAAAAAAAATAAGAACAAAATTAAGAAAAAGAGGGTTTTTTTCAGTAATTGTCATGAATTTTCTCAGCAACAGTGCACTTTTGGAAAAAATGGTATTTGACTTTTATTTTTATCTTAATAAGAGCATTGCAAAATTTTTGTTTTTTTTTAAAATTCAATTTTTGTATTTTTAAGTACCCTATATAACTTATCGTTAATTTAGCATTGTCAAAGTTAGTTTTCCAAGCACCAACTTTTATCACGAATAAAGTTTTCTGAGAAATCAATAATAAAAAAGTTTCCCGTATGATGCGAACTTGAAAGACACTATACAAGGTGATTCACGGTCGATGGTAGGTTAGACGTTTCTGGAGAACCACTCAACGGATCTTGCTAAAAATTTGATCGTTTACATAAACGAATATTTTCGACAGTGCAGTGTTGCCGCTTCTACTAAAAAGTAGTAGCAACTGTCAAATTTTAAATGCATATTTGGATTTTGCGGAGAATTTTAGACATACTTCATAAATAATGTTCTATACATATCTGTTACTGTTTTTGAAATATTGACAGTTGAAAATCGACCATTTACCAAGTTTGACAGCTAAAGATAGGGCAAAATGGTTTGCAAAATAAAAAAAAAGTTTGACAAATACTGAAATTTTCTCAACAGTCGATAATAATCAAGTTTCCCATATGTTGTAAGGCGCTTAGGTTGGAATCGATTAACATCGGTATCGGTCGGTTTAGTTTTAAGTTATTCAATGGATATGTCTCGGGGCCTCCCTTTGGATTAACGTGGTAAAGGGTTCACATGCAACCGGCAGATTCTTATAGTGGAGAAACGGCAAACCAGGAGACAAAGCACGTGTCAGAACGAAAACAAATAATTTCAAAACGATCCATCAGGCAATAGTCACGCAGTACAAACGGCAGACGGACGCACAATTAAACTACACATACACGTCACAAACAATAATAGAGAAAAAATTATAAATTATACTCTGGTCTGCCCGTACACACAGACGAGAGAGTCATGGAACATAACTTTCCTAGATAAGAAATAGTTATAAGGATCATAACAACCATCATTACACTACTAGCCATCAATATTATTAGCCGAGCCTGATAACATGGTATTATAATGATCGTTTATGATCCAAATCTCGTACATAACTTTATCTGTTGGCATCAGTTAAGATCCCTAAAAATTTTCATTTAAATATTTGCAATGCACTGACAATTTTTATTTCATGTAAAATAATAAGCCAATTAATTTATTGTTACATCATAGATAATTTGATATCATCTGACTCAAATGCACAAAAAAGCAAATAGAAAAAATATAGAAACAGAAATAAGTATACATTATTCCATTTATTGTCTCAGTCACAGGTATCCTTAAGCATATCACTGAAGTCAGCCTTACACGCAAAATACATCCGAGAGCTCAAAAACATATTTCATACATGTAATATAGCAAGGCAATTCCTAAATAAGAAAGGTTCTTGGCATATTTCTAGGAAAACAAATAAATATGGCATTTAAAAAAAGCAACAACAAAAAATCAACAATAATAATAATAAGAAAAATAAAAGCTGGATTTATAGATTGACATCACATAAGCATAAGAAATTAAAAATGCAAATTTAAGTCAGATAATTTATAGTTCGACATAACATAACACATCATAAGCTTAACGTAAGAAGCTCACCAAGTTTTAACTTATTATGGTGTGCGCATGTGTTCGACCAATGAAAACACTGAATTATAATTATTGTATTTGCCTTTTTTTACTTGAAAGCGAACAGATGAGAGAAAGACATAAGCGATATTCATTTGAAGTTTTGGCTTTTTGTATGCTTTTTATTTTTGAGAATGGTTAGGATTTATAAATTAATGTATATAAGTCTATAATATAATTCTCTGAAAAATGTAAACAAAATTATGAAATTTGTACAGCAGATTATTTTTGTTTTATAGCTCAAGCGCAACATAACACAACCTCATTTATAAATCGACCATTTATTGTAATGTGCTTATGCTACGCTATGTCGATGCTATGCCAATCTATAAATCCAGCTTTATTCTTGGCAATGGTATCCATTTTATAAACAGTACCAATTTCTAACTAAAACTATTTAAAAAAAAGTGAAGCTGTAACCGGCGATACATATATTGCTCGATTAAATGCGACCTTAGAAATGACAATATAATTTTTCCTTTTGAATTCGCAAATCTGCAATTACAGACCTTTAAAACGCGACCTGGATTAAAATTCTAGCACCTCACCTTACGCATCCTCTTAATGTTGATTCACTTACTTTGATCCCTGTTGACTGCCGGTACTCCAATCTTCTTCCTTTCCATATCCATTGCTACTGCTCACCAGTGACGATTTTTCTCCCGGTGAATAATTCTGGCCGCTCACTTGCCCATAACCACCCGATTGGTAGCCTGAAGAAACACTATTACCTCCCATTTCCTTCCAGCCCTTGCGACCTATTTCGCCCATCTGTAAAATCATACAAGGACTAAAACCGAAATATATTGTAACGGAATATAAGTTATTAAAAATAAGTTTATTCCGCTCCACTAAATTCTATCTATTTATCAATGGTTTTCGATGTTCGGTATATTAATCGCCAGTGACATCTATCTGTGAATGGGTATATTTCGCACAATTAATTATTTAAGAAGAACAGGTACGCTGGTTTATATCCATAGTTTGCGGATTCGTGTCGTTGTAGATTTCTATATTGAGAGAGTGACATCTATTCGAAAGCGGGCTTATCTCATGTAGTTGGTAATTGAGGGACGTAGTACGCTATTCAATACCTGTAATTTAAGCATTTAATTTACAATAGATTACTATATTTAGCGTATGCTGAGTATTTCCTTAGTTTGTCGCCGGATATAACGGTTGTCACATGATTTAAATTACCCAATGAGAACATCGAAAATCAGAATAGATTGAATGTCTTAAATTTTGAAAGGAAGGTCGGCATCTTGTTGGCAACGATCAACTGGGTAAGTGTTAATTTTTTGTTCATCTTGCATATATTTCACTAATTTTTTCATTTTCCAAATACATAATTAATAATTGTTTCTGATTCGGTTAATCATATTTCGCTAAAGCAAGAATTAAGCATTTTTATATTACACTTTCGAGTAATTTACGATTTCAATAATCTTAATTTTTGTAGTGACCATTAGGTTTAAATACCGATTTGTTGGTGGATAATTGCGTATCTTATTAGTCAAATTCATGTAATTTGATAATGGTTTAATCCAAATTTATAGAGAACGAAATTATTTCATCGTTTAGCGGTCACACATAATATTTTACGTATTTTCATTTCAATTGAACATTATTATTTGGGAAATTCTTGGAGCGGATTTTATATATTCCTGTAAAGGTAGTAAATCGAATTTTTAGTACAATTTCTCTGAATTTTCCCTCATAGTATTGTTGGTTATAGTATTTTTTCTTTTCAGGCTTATATCATTAATATTTCAGTTTATTTGTAACATCAAGCAAATAATTATTAGCACTTGCCCTGTTGCGTTTCAATAATGATGTATCGACATTAATTTACATAAACGAGAGGTTTAAGTACACGTGTGTAAATTTACCTGGTTTATTTTTTCTTTATCTTTTATCTAAGTTCCTATCTCAAGGTGAGATAGTGATTGTCTTATCTTTATCTTTAATTAATTGAGGCGTAATTACGCTCAATTATCGTTTATGTGCCAAGGGCCATATATTTATAAAAAGTAATAGAAATTACTTATTTGAAGTTATAATAAGACTCATTTATAGTGAGGTTGTACCTCTATTTTTCTATTTATTATTAAATTAAAGTTATCTTTTACTTGAGTTGCCGAGAGCCACTGTTTGGACAAGTTTCACAATTTTCTTTTGAATTTTAAATTTCAATCACAATTTCTTCTGAATTTCATATATTAAAGTAAAGAAAAGAAATATCTTGAGTAACAGTAATTATTTATGGTGTTGCTTAACCATAGTTATCTGTAATTTTTGCTCAACTTAAAATTGTAATTTAAGTTCTGATTATACCTGCTGTAACGAGTATATTTTCAAATTGTCGGTTAATACCTCCTATGTCCAACTGAGGTCCACAGGATACTTTCCTGAATAATCAGTTAATTAGCAGCATAAGTTGGTCTGACTTGTCTATTTTTTTATGTTACGACTCCGAGACGTCAACTACATGCAAACTGGTGGGGGTCGTCGGGATTACCAGTAAGACCTGGATAAGCCTATAGCGAGTGAGCTTAGGTACAGGCGGAAGAGGTTCCAGTGAAGGTCCCAACCGATCGCATGGCTGCAGATAACTGAACGAAGTTAAATATGAAAACGTCCAAGGAGAGTTTTTGTAAAGACCAAGTATCTGTGATAATTACATTTTTTAATCGTTCACATTAATTTTCATTCACATTGCTAGTCAATTTAGTCAAATAGCTTAAGCTTCATAAGTTATATTTACATCTGATTATATAAACTTCAATAAATTTTTAAACCTCAACATTTATACTTGTAAATTAGCTGTTAAATTAATATACATTGTTTTTAGAAATACTTTCTTTGATTTACTACAGGACTGGGCTCTATAACACGCGAATTATTTTTATCTTCATAAATTTATAATTATTGATATCCAAATATTTATTTTCTGTTTGCATTGTCTCTAAGAACTCTGGCGCCCACAATTAAAAAATAATATATTATTTAACGAAAAAAACA
>MU183646.1:142267-163244 GCA_016904865.1 Pissodes strobi | reverse complement strand
AAAATCGCAGTTCAGGAAAATATGTTCAAAACCCAAAGAAGTGTGACACGATACCGTATATTTTTTAATATTTTAGGCTTTACTAATTATGGTAGATCTACAATATTTGAATCTGAGCATTTCAGAAATTTCTCACTTAATTTCGTTCCCTCATTTTTTTAGAAGAATAATTTCGACATTTCTTTTAATTTAGTACTTCTAAACTAGATAGGTTGGATAGTGCTAATATTCTAGCGGTGAATAAAGAACATTGGGACATAAATATAATATACAATAAAAAAAGGTTTTTATCGTTTCACTTTTTTGGATATTTGAAATATTTTCCCTAAAGACATTTATGTATATGTTAAATTTTACACTTGAACCAAAAAAATTTTTTTTTTAATTAACTGTATTTTACATCAAATAGCTAACAAAATTTCACTCCATTACGGTTAGATTTAGAAATGTCCGGCTGAACAATATGTTTATGATACTTTATCATTCCCATCCTGACTTTATTTTGCTTTATCTTTTAATGTAGTACGAATAGTCATTTACCAAACTCAAATAGATATTAAATATTATTATATTTCAAACGCCTAAAACGAACAATTTTCGGACGTTACTATTCAAGATAAAGACAGATAAAAAGTGTATTATTTAAAACTGTATTCAGAGTAAGTGAGAAATTTTATATATCGGTAGGCAAAATAATTACACACTCTAGATACATTGATTTTTTTTGTTTTTTGTTTTATGAGTAATACTATTCTATTGCCATTCAAAATTTGTGCTTTTTATGTTAATATTTATGATTAATTGTAAGCTATGCTATATTGTTCTGCTGTTTTAACATTTGAGATACTGTTCTAGTCAAAATTTGATAGTTTAATAAACTTGAAAAGACACATGATTTATGGTAGAAGTAAGGCTCGATAGAGATAAGCAGATGTAAAATTAGAACTAAGATTTCCAAGCATGTACACGTTTCAGGTGCTCGGTTTTTAAAGTTTTAATGTTTTGTTTAGAACAGAAAACGTATAAACAAATAAGAAAATAAAGATTTTTAATGCAGTACTACACACGCAAATATCCATTAATTATATATTTCAATCTAGTTTGGGTGTATATATCATTTAGCGCTACCGTTAAAATCCACGACAAATTCGTCCGAAGCCAGGGCTATCGCCCTAAAAAGTCCGGCGGGATTTTTATGCATTCTTGCCATTTAAAATCGTTTTTAAACGGATTTTAGACGATAAAAAAGCATATTATAAATTAAACGAACTGTCAAAAGTGTTATTCAGATACCCAGACGTTTAAAACAATATTACGTCATGACCCTCTTCTAAAATTTGCACTTGACTTTCCCAAATCAAAGGATGCCGCCCCAAGATGACTAGCTGGTAGTGAATAAGCTGTGGTACAACCTCGCTGAATCTGACGGTTTCAATTGTCGTAACGCCGCGCCGTTCGCTAGACGCTTGTGTCCGTAATAATCTGGGGCCAAGAATCGTAAACTAATAGGATTGCTCAATCCGCTAAATCTGCCCGCCAATGCAATACGAAAACTCTCCTGGCTCTGACATAACCTGCAGTCTTTCATTGGCGCGTTTAGGCCCGGTTGTATAGGTTCGAATTAATGCGTTGGTTAAAGTCAACATTAATCTCCACTTTAATGTCCAGTTTATAATTAGTGTTACTTTTTATAGGCTCGTGTAAGCAGATTAAAAACAATCGGAATTGCCTATTGACCTTGTTCAGTTGCTATCTTCACATCGTACACAAATTACATTTATGACGATTATTTTTATTTTCGTTAAATGCCGATTTATCTCATTGACGTTATAAAGGAAATATTATAACGTCAATGATTTGTCTAGGTAAGGTTTGTTTTGTAAGATTGTTTCAGATAAGGTAAGAAATTTGTTTAGTTTAGCTGAATTCTGCTTTTTAAGCCACTTATCCTTTTCCTGTTCCTTGTTTCCAGATGTAAGTTCTGAGCCGTTTAATTTTTTAACGGTTTGTGTTCAAGTAAGATGGAAAGAAGGGGAGGAAATTTTACTGAGAACGAGATAAATTTGTTGGTGGACTTAGTCTCGAGATTTAAAGATATTTTAAAAATAAGAAGAGCAACGCAGTGGTTTGGAAAGGTAAGAAAAAAGCATGGGAATAGATAGCGGATATGTTTTATATAGAAACAAACAAATCCAGAGGCACTAAAATGTTGAAAGATAAGTGGGAAAATGTGAAAAGGGAGAAGCGAAAAAAATTGCAAAACATAAACAGGAGATGTACATAACAGGAGGGGGTGAGAATATGAAGATAGATTTCATACCTTCAGACTATTTAGTTAAAGACCTCATAGGTTTATCAGTAACTGGGCTTCTTCCCAATAATGATTCGAATGGAATGGATCCTTTACAAAACCCTTCAGAGAATATTATAATTGAAGTTGTGGATGAAACAGAGCATGAGTGGGAGGAAACTGAAGAGAATAATAACTTTTTAGAAGGTAAATTTAAAGCTTCATTTAATGATGGTGGATAATTTTTTATCCCTAACCTTAACATTGATTGAACTACATGTTTTTAGAAACCTTAACAGATGTTCAAAGTGATACGACTCAATTACCATTGCAATGGAAATCATGGATTGAAAAGGCAAAACAACTTGGAGGTGAGTAATACACAAAGAAAATGTATATATTATGTAGGAGAGAATGTTTATTACTATCTTGCCATTATTTACAGATGATCCTACTATCAGTACAAAACTAACTTCAGTTAGTCCTTGTGTTGTCCAGTCCCAGTCACTGCTGAAGTTCAATTATCAAGGCGAGAAAGAGCAAAGGTGTGTCCCCACAATTTTGACAAAATGTAAAAAAATATATAATTCAACGAAGAATATCATGAATAACAGTGATGTATATGAATAATTCCTTTTGTCACTATTACACTGCATTTTGAAATGTTTTATATTAAAAATATATTTACCAACATTATTTTGAAAAGCTTTTATTATTTTCAAAAAATGCAATACAGGAATCAAACCAGTCTCCTCCATTACTGATGCATAGATCTGTGATCGAAAAAGGAAAACCATGTAATAAAGGTAAGTGTCAATCCTTACAAACCAAAAATCACATTGTTTTAGGTTTTAGTAAATTTGAAATAGCCTGAATACAAACAAAACAGCTCAGAAGTTTTTCCAATCATGTTACAAGTGTCCCATACATTTCTTCCTGTTTTCCATTTTTAGCAGTTTTAACATTTTCTTTAAAGGGCGTTAAAAAACCTTCGTTTGTTATGATTATTTGGACTTTATATTTTGGCTATTTCAGGGTTTACCAGTTTTTGGACACGTTTTTAATTTTTTTACAGATCCAGTATATTTTGCAGTTTAAAAATATAAGATTTCTTCCAAAGCGTTTTATAAAGAACAAAATTTTCTAAGAAATCATTAGAAAAAAGTTGCTTATTTGTTAATTAAATTTGGGCACAGTGTAATTATAATAACGATCATATATAATAAACATTATATATATTTATTACATATAAGTCCAGTACATCTTTTACAAAATCATTCAGTTGCTTAGTTGTAATATTCAGTTTTTTAATAGGTAATGAGGATACAAAATTGGCAAGTAATGGTAGATCATCCACTTCTTGGAATGCTTGGAATCCAGCTAAATTAAAAACAATAAAGTCTGCTGTCCTTTCTGAAAGTAAATATATTCCTTTATGCAACATTTTTCTATATGTAGTTTCTATTTTTTATATTTTTCAGATGCAGGTGCAAGGAAAGCAACAGTTGTAAGGGGAAAGACCCAGTTAACTCAAGACTGTAGAATTAGAATTAAAGCTGTGTCTGTATCACACTACAATGGAGTGTTTAAGAAGAAAAATTGACATGGAAGTAGAAGACCATCGATTAAAAATGAATAACTTAAAAGAATTACAATAATTTGAAATTGAAAAAAAGAAAATAGAATTGGAAATTTTAAAGAGAAAGTTAGAATAAAATCAAACTTATTGTAAGCATTGTAATAATAAAATATTTTTCATCACCTAATAATGGCAAAAAATTATTCTCAACTAAGACAAAAACCACAAATCTCCCAAAAAATCTATTGGTCCCAAAAAAACCCATAAAACAAACTTATTTTTTTTGCCTAACCAAGACCGCTGCTGTCTCAGAACAGTAATTAATAATATTCGAAAACCTAAAATATAAAAAATAACAGGCACTAAATAAATAAAAGTCTTTTTTACAGTAATATTTGTTATATTTTTAAGAGTTTTTTTTGACTAACGTAACAACATAGAAAAATAGGTATTATTCAAATTTTGGTTCACTAAATACCAGTATTCAAATCATTGTTACGAAAATTAACATTTTCAAAAAGGTGTTCTTCGGGAATGACAGCCTCTTGTGGCATATCATCATTATTATCAATTGCCAGGTTATGCAAAACTGCTGTTGCCGTAATAACGGTTTGAACAGTTTCTATTTTCAATCTCAGTTCTAATCTAAGAACTGTAAATCTTCTCTTCCATATCCCATACTTTCTTTCGACAGTATTCCTAGTCCTTATATGTGACTCGTTAAATAAATGTTCAGCATCGGTCGTGGGTTGTGCTATTGGAGTCATCAAATATTCACAAAGAGTATATCCTGAATCTCCTAATAGGAAACTTTGTCCAAATCTTCCGTTTTCAAATTCCTCTTTAATTCGGGAATTGGCAAATATTGTCCTATGGGAAGTTGCTCCTGGCCATCTTGCTACAATATTTCTGATTCTTAGTTTCGCGTCGCAAATTGTTTGTATATTTAATGAGAATCATCCCTTGCGATTTCGATAATTCTCAGCAGTATCGCCTCCTAAGGATGGAGAGAGAGGAAAAAGATTTTACCAACATTTATGTTTTGACATTTCAAAGTTAAGTACCTAACAAAACAAAAAGTTACCAATAAAGTTCATCCACTTGCTTATTCTAGGAGCTTCCACAACATTAATTACATCTTCGCCGTCATCACTTAAGAGTTCCACAATTTCATTAATATGTTCAAAGATATCGTCCTCAAACATTTTAAGACCTTAATTATTTTTATTCGTGGTAGTGAATAAAAATAATTAAGGTCAATTTTCTTAAGAAAAAAAAATTAAGTAAAAAATCGAACTAGGTATTAAACATGAATGCACAACAAAACACTCTCTACTGGTCATTTCATATTTTATTCCTCCGATCTGTCTCATAACCGGTGCTCTTTTGGCGGTTAAAATAACTTTCGATTAGTCTCTCGGTTTGGACGTCATCGGAAGTTATAATTCTGTTTTTTCACTTATCTGACAAATAAACAGAAGAATCAGTGATAATCAAAACTTATAAAAGTGAAGTCTTGATTAACCATAGTTTATACAACTGGACCTTACTATGTAAATGCATGGAAAAAAGGGAAACTTGCAGTGTTTTTATGGATTACGAATATCTTGCTTTGTAAGATACGCACTTGTTATTTACATTAAATGTTCATATTAAATCGTTTTAGAATTTATTAAATTATTTAATCTTTCCACCAAATCATACATACAACCTAGTGTTTTTTGACATAGAAAGAAATATTATAATACATTTGGCCGATGGAGATTTAGTAAAACCCGTGTGCTTTATGGCATTGACCCAAGAATCGATTCTTGGCATTGACCTACCTTATATTCTATAAATTTTTATTAATCATTACAATCAACAAATACTTACACTATACCTACTAGCTTAGGTATATGCTAAAAATAGGTAATCAATAACAAAAATAATATATTACGCATATATAACTATATATTATGTAGGTGGTACACAAGAATCGTAATAGAATTTATCTACTTTCATTTACTAATATGAATTTTACAGTTCTACAAATCGTTTTGTAAGGGCACCTATTACAGAACTAGTGCTGTAATAGATGCCTTTACAGCACTAGTGCTGTAATGAAAAAAAACCGGTTTTATTAACATTTTGCTGTTAAATAAAACCACACTTTTTATAAGTTATTATTAACAATTATAAAATTAATTATCAATTATTAATTAAAATTAATTATTATTAAATTATAACCCTTAAGGTTTATTATAAACACTTTTTACAGTTAGAAATTTGTATATCAGAAGTGGATGTGAAATTTCCAATCATTAAATCCGTGTCTGACCCCCATGATCTTCTTTGCTATTTGTTTCTTATTTTCTAAAGAATTCTCAACGTAGCCTTCTGCCGTAGAAGAGGATTTCCAGCCCCCATGACGCTTTAACATATGCATATCTGCATCACCATCAACTAGAATGGTGGCTGAGGACCTCCTAAAACAATGTCCAGTGTATCCTTCGGGATTCTTCAATCCAAATTTTGTTGCAATCTTTTTTGGTATACTTCCAAAACTATTAATTCCGACAGGCTGGGAGGTACATTTTCCTTTTCCGTAGAATATAAACAACCGCCTGTGAGTTGCATTAAGAGGACGAAGCTTAGCATATTTTCGAAAAATACTTAAACAGTTGACACCTGTCACATTTCCTTCTGTTATAACAAATTCTCGGATAATTTTGGTTTTCGAGCATGGAATCACAATTTTTATATACAAATCATTGTATTCAATATGATCCAACATTAACTTAGTTAGTTCTTCGCGCCGACAAGCCCCAAAAATGCTGATTATCATAAGAACCTTCATAAGTAAATATGTTTCATCATTTGCAGTACTAAGAAACTTACATACGTCTTCCTTTGTAAAAACTTTGGACTTTTTGGTTTTGTAACCCTCTGAACTTCTTTTCAAAAATGCGATTAGTTGAGAAAATCTGCTTATATCTTGATTTTTCTTGACTGAAATCATAGTTCTCAACATTGAATAGTGAGTCCATAGTGTAGATGGTTTCTGGGAGCATTGCTTTCCGGAAAAATAACCCAAAAAGATTTTCTCAGACACCTCCTTTAATTTGTTAGCTTTGCACCAATCTTCAAACTTCTGGTACTCCAACTCATACCGCGCCTTGGATTTTGTAGAGACGATGCAAACAGAAAATATAGAATATTTAGATAACAATAACTAGAATTTACAAAGATAAAAATAATTCACGTCTCATAGAACCCAGTCCTGTGGTAAATAAAAAAAAGGTAAATTAAAAACAACTATATATTAACTATATGGTTAAATTACAACTTATGGTACCATGTGCACTGCAGTTATGAACATAATTGATTACTGAAGATTTAGTTTACAAAAATGATAAAGATGAAAATTGACTTAAAATTAGATTACAAGTGCAATCAAATACAATTGATTACTGAGAATTTAGTTTACAAAAATGGTAAAAATGAAAATTGACTTAAAATTAGATTACAAATGCAATCAAATACAATTGATTACTGAGAATTTGATTTACCAAAATGATAAAAATGAAATTAGCTTTGGTGTTCGACAAATTTAAAATAAATAAAATCTAGGTCTTTGCAATTCTTTCATATAAGTAACGCGTTACCTACGTTCCCAACTGTTCTTATTATCCGCAACCCACGTGATCGTTTGGGACCTCCTCTGGAAACTTCAACTGCCTGTACCTAAGCTTCCTAGCTATAGGCGTGTCCAGGGCTTACCAGTCATTCCAGGAATGGTTCCCAGTTGTCTGCACGTGCCTGCTATCGGATCGACTGTCACCACAATGATCTGCGTGACTGTTGTAGGAACGTTGAACGTTTACATGAAAAAAAGAATTGGGTGTCTTAGACCGGTGTACACTGCTAATTATAATTATACAGAAGAATATCCTGTGGACCTCAGTTTGATATACAAGGTTTTAACCAACAACTTGAAAATTCACTGTTTACATAATCAGAACTTAAATTACAATTTAAGTTCAGCAAAAATTATAGATAGCTATAATTAAATGACACTATGAATAATTACTGCTACTCAAGGTATTTCTTTTCTTCAATTAGAGATATAAAATTCAAAGGAAATGATGATTGAAATTAGAAATTTAAAAGAAAATAATGAAAAAATTATGAAACTTGTCCAACAGTGGCTCTCGGCAACTTCAAATAGAAAATCACTAGACTTTAATAAAAAAAAAAATAAAAAAAAATAGGAAGAACGAGGTATAACCTCTCTTAAACAAGTCTAATGACTCCAAATGGGTAATTTCTTTACTTAATTTATTAAGATGGCCCTTGGCACATAAACAATAATTGGACGTAAATTACGTTTCAATTAATCAAAGATAAAGATAAGATAATTACTATCTCGTTTTGAGATAGGAACTAAGATAAACGATAAAGAAAAAATTAAACCAGGTAAATTCACACGTGCTTAACCTCTTTAATACGCAATTCAATGCAGATACATCATGGATCAAACGTTGACAGGATAAGCAATAATAATTATAGTTTAAAGCTACAAATAAACTGAAAAAGTAATGATATAAGTCTGAAAAGCGAAAAATTTACTATAACTAACAATATTGCTAGGAAACACCCAGAGAAATTCTACTACAAATTCAATTTACTACCTTTTACAGGAAAAGATAAAATCTGCTCTGCGAATCTTTCCAACAATATCGTCAAATTTAAATGAAAATATCTAGAATAATGTGTGTGACCGTTTAAAACGACGAAATAATTCCGTTCTCGATAAATTTGGATTAAACCATTATCAAATTACACGAATTTGACCAATAAGACACGCAACTATTCACCAAAAAATCGGTATTTAACCTTAAGGTCACCAAAAAAATTTACAATTGTTGAAATCGCAATTACTTAAAAATGCAATACAAAAGCCAAATATAACTAAGTGAATTGGAAACAATTTTTAATTATATATTTAAAGTATGAAAGGATTATTGAAAAATTTGCGGGATGAATAAGATATTTTGAGATCAAAAAATATTATGACTCACCGTGCCGACGTTTTCACACAAGATGAGACGAAATTTTTCAAAACTGTATATTCTACCCATTTAAATTCAACGACTTTTTTCATTGGCCAGTTCAAAATATGTGACAACCGTTGTAAGAAACACGTCGTCAAACTAAGGAAGCATTCAACTATTGCCTATCAATATACTAAACATTGAACTGCCTATCAATATACTAAACATTGAAACCATTGATAAATAGGTAGAATTAATGGAGCGGAATAGACTAATACTTGATAACATATATTCCGTTACAACCATGCGAAACAGTAACCATGCGAAAGGTACTAACATAAAAACTTGATTAGTAAACTTAATAGCAGGTGCATTTTTATTTTTAACAATGCCTTTTGCCAAATATTTTTATTCATAGAGGAAAGTAGATAAAATTTTGTACAATATTATTATCTATGAATAAAAATATTTGGCAAAAGGCATTTACTAATATTGTAAATAACTATTACGACACTTGGGTTATTGCACTAAAAAACGTAAAAGAAATGTATGCACATTTTAATATTATATGTGTAGATAATACTAGATAAGCAACATACTTTTTAAGTCTTTGTTCAAGCTCAAAAACACAGTTGATCACTCAAGCATTCCAACTTTAAAAGTCTCTGCTAAAGGTCAAAAACACTGTTTTTTCATAGTTTTTTACAGAAATACAATGAACACAAATGTATTCACCCTACACACGAGTTTAAATTATTATAATTGTTCAAATAACACTGAACACAACCATTTTATACAATCCGGTCGAGGACTGCGACTGACGTCACAAGCAAACACGTGCGATCGATATTTTGGCCAACGTATGTCTCATGAGATTGAGCAATCCTGTTAAGTTTATGATTGTTGACCTGGGGCAACATCATATACGCAAAAAGAATATATAGCGTGTTGTGTCAGCGATTTGAAGCAAACATATGAAGGATAGGCATACAAATTCCACATGATATAAGTTCGTCCTTCTTCTTTAGCACCTCATCAATGCGCATGGGCGATATTCGGACTTTAAATTGGTTACTTTAAACCAGCCCTAACTAATACCATTTTCAGCCTGTGAGCGGCATTATTTGAAGTTTAAATTACGTCAACCCGGCAGCGTTTTTGTATAATATGCACGTTTACATTGCAGCCCCGTGTAACGAACGCCGATTTACCCTAATCCTTTACTTACTGTATTTTTCGGCCTTATCGTCAATCTTTGTTCATTAGCTGTAACCGGGTTCGCAGTACCAGTGTGTTGACACCCTAATTTCGACGTAAAATACTTTCCTTTACACTGGGCAATCACCCATATTCCCCTATCTAGTTGAAAACCACTTTATGCCTCTTACCAGTACTTATTTTCTATTCTCAGGTATATTAAATATAATTAAATATAAGCCACATCAATGATGTTTTGAAATTGACAAAATAAGTGAAAGGGAGCTTTTTATAGTGGCTAAATGTATTCGCTTAATTTTTTAATATGACCTCGTATCTACAGCGTCAGGCAATCAGAACTGGCACAATAAATGAAAATGACACTGGTATTATTAATTAGACACTGTGAATTTTTTTTCAGTGTAGCAAATTTCCTAAAATATTATATTTTCCTAGCCAGTCAAAAATTATGGAATAATAAAATAATTTCATTCGGCGATATTCTTGTCTGCAGTGAATTAATTAAATAAAATACGAAGTATGATAACATTAATTATTTAATGGGATACTCTTGAAATTATCGAATACTACAGCATTTAACGTTTCCCAATATAAAGGCACTCTACGCCTCCTCATTTAAATTTAACTTACGATCTAGATTTAGCACTGAATTGTTTTACATGAAATTCTTGCCAACAGGCGACGCTACATGTTTTCAAATATACATGCATTCTACACATTTTTATTTACATTTACATGTACGGTCTAACTTGAGCACTGAAATGTTTTACTGAACTATTCATGAATTTCTTGCAAACAGTCAACAATAAAGGTTTTCAAATATACTAGCAGTTTTTATGCTTTAAGATTAAATTTACTGTCTAACTCGGATACTGAAATGTTTCACTGAAAACTCATGAATCCTTGCAAACAATCAACAACAAAGGTTTTCAAATATACTTACTAACTCGAATACTGAAATGTTTTACTGAAAACTCATGAATTTCTCGCCACCAGGCAACGATGGAGGTTGAGTCGCTTTAAATTGAATTTGTTCCAGAATGTCCATACATTTTTCAAAATAGCTTGAATGCCGCTATCAATCCTCTTTGAATCCAGTTTTCTGCGCTTGCGTAAGTCATGTCAGTTTGTGGAACTAACTTCAAGTTAACGCTAAAAATGTGACCTCAACGTATTGAAAATATTCATCGAGTCGTAAAAACAATGTCCCATTTTCGTCTGTTTTGCGGGGTTTCTCACTTTCGATTTTCGCAATGGTTGGCTACTTTTTTGTGAAACTAAAAATGTCACATACAGATTTTTCCTAACACTCTTAGTTTCTAAGATACAGGGCGAAATTGAAAATGTTGCGTTTTTGGACCCCCCCTCGTATCTCAGTTATTGTTTATCTTATCGGAAAGGTAAAAAATGTTTCTTATGCATTATTTTACGTAAATTCCAATGGTGTAGTTAGATTTTCTTCAAGTTTTTGAGATATTGACTAAAGTTGTTTTTTTCTTAAATGGAACACCCTGTATATAATATACACAGCATCGGTTTACAAATTCCGTCCCCACATTTCCGGTCCCCCCATTTCCGTCAACACATTTCCCGAGATTTACCCTCATATCGCCGCGAAAGATGTTTACACATCAAAAACAAGTACGCCACTAGATTCTGCGGTAAAAAAATCTATATAAAACCGTTTTTGCATTTACGATAACTTTTTAAATAACCGAGATACGGGGGTGCTTGAAAGCGACAAATTTTCAAAATCACCCCGTAGCTCAGAAACTAAGAGAGCCACGAGAAGTGTAATTATGGCATCTTTCATTTCATCAAAAAGTAGCAAACTATCGCGCAAACCGCATCTTTTTATCTCCACTCATAAACGAGGAACCCCATAAAACACATGTTAAAAAGTAAATAATGCATTTTTTTATTTTATTTATGAAAATAAGTATAGTCTAGATTATATTTTTAGAAAGCCCACAGCAAGGTAGTTAATATAAAAAATAATATACAGGGTGTTCCATTTAAGAAAAAACAACTTTAGTCAAAATCTCAAAAACTGAAAAACTTGAAAAAATTTAACTACACCACTGGAATCTACGTAAAAAATTCATAAAAACATTTTTTACCTTGCCGATAAGATAAACAATAACTGAGATACGAGGGGGGGGGGGTCCAAAAATGCAACGTTTTCAATTTCGCCCTGTATCTTAGAAACTAAGATGGCTAGGAAAAACTGTATGTGGCATTTTTAGTTTCACAAAAAAGTAGCCAACTATTGCGAAAACCGCATCCTTGTATCTCTACTCATAAGCGAGAAACCCCGTAAAACACACGAAAATGGGACACCCTGTACATGTAAAATATTTCAAATAAATCCTTTATGCTCGTTCTCAGAGCATATTGAAATAATAGAACAGTAAACAAAAACTATAACCTCTTAATTTTAAATAAATAAAGCAGCTGACGATAACATTTTATTCCTCTGAAGTTACATGATTACATTCTTGCTGATGTAGTGATCTGAAGCTGCTTGATTCAAGTCAACCCTAAAATATTTTGAGCCTGGCTTTAATCCCAAGTATTTATATCGCCATGCCATATTCAGTCCATTTTTCCAAGCAGCTTGGTTTCCAAACCCACCTGAACTTATCGAAATAAACGTAGTGAATGAAAAAATAGCAGCTGACAATAACATTTCTTATTCCTATGAACTTACATGATTAAATTCTTGTTGATGTAGTGATCTAAAGCTGCTTGATTTAAGTCAACCATAAAATATTTTGGGCCTGACTTTAATCCCAAGTATTTATACCGCCATATTCAGTACATTTTTCCAAACCGCTTGGTTTCAAGTCCACCTGAACTTATCCAAATAAACGTAATGAATGAAAATATACTTACCACTTTATTGTTATTGTGTGCTGTTATGTGGAAAATGATGTTGGAGTCCCTATACTTTAAAATAGCATGGTCCACGTCGAATATTGACAGATGATATCAGGATGATGACTCCCATTAGCCGAAATCTTAAAAAAGCTGTGGTCCAAGAGCTCGAAAGTAAATGGACGTTAGGATCGAGAATTTATGCTGTGATCTAAATCGTTGATGATGTCTTTCGTCAACCGAAACCTGGTCTAAATCTCTGAGACAAAGTGCCGGAGATTTAGGCTGGCACAGACCAAGGTGCCACTCCCTAAAATGACGTTGTCCACCTCGCTCAATCTCAAACGTCACGGATTACTCGCGATAAGATTCCTCTTGAAGTCGGAGGTTGGTGAACGAATCATCTATATCTACTACTAGCCAATATATAAAACATTATATACAACCTTTCATACGCCATGTGTTTTTAAACATTTTCAAACCAATCATTGAAAAAGTATATTCCAGGTTAGATCCCCGGCTGTGGGTGTTAATTAACTGTTCTAAATCTGCCACTGATTGATTGCATTTTTCATTTTAACCTTAAAATATACTGGGCATTTAACTAATTATCCATCCACCTATTCAGGCAATGTTTATGTTTGGATATTCATGATTTGGGTAGAGCACAAAAATACAAAATAGCTGTATTAGATTTATATTTGGTATCAGAAAAAGAAATAGTTTTTATTACAAAATACTTAAAAATAATTATATTTGTTGTTAGCATAAAAAAAATCACATTCCGCACATATATGTATTGAATTTTCGTAGAGATAATTTTACTATTCCGTCATATAACATTGTATTATGTGTAAATGCATTATATTTTAGTTTAATACAGTTTAGACTATAGTAGCTTGTCGAAATTGAAAAGTAAAAATAACGAAGCAATTATTTAATTTTACACAGTTCTTGATTCCCAGTAATCTTTCAGTAAACACTTTTCCTCTCTTTTATTAATTTTTTCTCTTCCGTTTCCTTTCTTTATTATTCCTTTTTTGGTTTCGCACCTAAGTGAGTATGTATAGAAGGCTATGTACAGGGTGGCCCGTTTATTATGGAATGACACCATATCTCAGCATCTACAGAGTGTACCAAATAAACTTTAATACAAAAGTTGTTTGGATTTACTTAAATTTTTAAAATATTATATTTTTATATATACGTATACGTATTTTCGTGGACAAGTATCAAATTCCTTATTTTAGAATACCTTGAATATTAAAGTATTTTTGAATTTTATGTCAAAAATGACGTTTGCAGGTCTAAATATAACTATAAATTTTGTCCCATTGAAAGCCTTTATTATTTATTTGGAGTTGGTTTCCTTATAGCCAGATCTACTTTAGAAGTCTGTGTTGGCATTTTTATAATAAATAAATACAGGGTGCTCAAAAACTAACATTAGAACTTAAATCAAAAAATCGTCAAGTCAATTTTTTCAAATGGAAACCTTTATTTTTATAATTTTACCTTATTTAGCATTAAAAATAAGGGCGACTTTGTATAAGGTTGTCTATTCGAAAAACTTGTAGTTTTTGAAATATTTGCAATTTAACATTTTTCTATTGTAAAAATGCTATACGGCATTTAAGTTTTGTTATTATTTGGCCATGACGGCTAGGCGTGGCGAAAAAAAACAATCGACCACTACAGAAATGACACTATTTCTTGTCGTCTGACAATACACCTGCTTATTACCCCAGCCGGGACGATTAAGGTATTAACCTTTCGTCGGGCGCAGCTGTTGTAGCAGATACAGCAGTCTTTCTTTTGCATCGTGTATGGTAATCTATAGTGTCACAATTCCCCACGCATAGGTAGCCTCCTATAATGTGTCTAGAAATGTAAAACGCTGGCCAATGATAGTGTTCTTCTCTATGCTAAAATGCGACTTGTAAATTATAACGTAATCAGGTGCAGGGTATCCAAGAGATCAAAATGTTTGTCACGTGCACATCAAACCCTCTAACACAAACTGCCATGGACGTATCGATAGCTAATCGAAAAAAACCAAAAACACCGTGTATATATAAAAATATAATATTTTAAAAGTTTAAGTAAATCCAAACAACTTTTGTATTAAACTTTTTTGGTAGACCCCGTAGATTCTGAGATAAGGTGTCATCCCATAATAAACGGGCCACCCTGTACAAGTGTATTCGATATCAAGAATAATATTATTGTTAAACATTTAGTCATTATTAATGAAAATTTTAAACATTGATATTTATGTGCATAAGATAATTTTTGAAGTGTATGGCCGCAGATCGTGGTCTGCTATACAGCGGAGCATCGACAGTCTGAAATGCGCGCTTTTATTACTATAAGCATTACTTAATGACACTTATTTTAAACTTGTATATGTACATTTCTGTTTACAATAAATATCTTGTCCTTATCACTACTATTGTTATAAATATTCAAACTATACCACAGAACATTACGTTGACAACGTTAAGATTCTTAGAATTAGATACCTAATAGTTATCATGATACCATCTTTTGTACCTTACTATGCTTATTTCTGTATCTACCTACCTACTCAAAATATTATAGAACATTTACTTAGCTAATCTACAGAAAAGCAGCTTCGTGGTGAAATAATCAGTGATTTCGCCATCTTAGTATTATCTATTTAGATATTGCCTAGTACCGATTATGTCTTGAATATAATAAAAAGTACACGCAGAGAATAGCATCACATTTCGAGGGTTCGGCAGAGCTAGTCAAAAGATACCTCAAAAATCTCTCATCTACCATAACTATCAGCTTCGTTAGAAACACGATAGACCGGAAGGCGGCAAAGATTACTCACATTAATTACAATGTATAAAACCAATTTAAAACCAATACTACATAGTTTTATCCACAATACCGAAATAGAATTTTTGCACTTGACGCACGTTTTGCTGACCATGTTAGCATCATCATGAGATGATTAAAACTAGACTTACAACCTACCTAACTCTATTTTATACTTACTGTTTGCTTAATCAATCGAAACCAGAAAGAACCAATACTTGGATCCTACTAGTTATGCTCGATCAACCGACTGGGCTACACGGAATAGGCCCTGTATCTCTATTTAAACTATCCTTACATTTAATATTTTCCATACTTTCGTATGCGTCTAATAATCTTCTATCACATATATTTCTATAAATATCAAATTCTAGTGTGTTATTATAGTTCTTAATTACCAACGTATGGCCATTACTCTCTCGACTCCAGTTTTTGTTGAAAATCGCGAAAATGCCATCCACATACGTGTACCGCGTACCCTTGGAAAATAGTCGACTAATTTTATTTTCAAATTTACCCATGAAAAAATTTACCAAGAACGACGATAAACAGTTGCCCATTGCCGTGCCTTCAAGTTATTGATATTTGTTGAGTTGCAATTTCTTGACTCTACGTCTTTGACCTTTATGTCTAACTTCACCACATTAATGTTCATTTATAACATAACTAAAAAGAAAACTTCAAGACTTTTGATAGATGACTGAATTCTTTTTATGGTAATGGATCATTCCGTTAAAGAGTTTGTGATCACCAAGTAAAACTAGAATGTTTTTATTTTATGTGAAGGAAAGAATTGCCTAAGTTGAGAGGCGCTTCTCATTTGATTATCTTGTATCAATATTTATGGAAATAAAAGGTAATTCAAAATTCTGTCTTTATTTTGTACCTGGATCCTACAAGAAATCCCTAATAAACAATTAAAGTATCAACAGGTTCTGGGCCCAGTCACCTTGAAACCACCTTTGTCAGTTTGATATGGACTATTAGTAAGTAGACCTATGGTACACATATTAGGAAGCAGGGCGAAAACAGAATCAGTAAGTTAGTCAACGGGTCATGTCCGCAAATATTATCAAGAGTATGAATCTGTGCGTCAGTCGATTTGATCTTAGTAAGTCACTCTTTTTATGTTCACAAAATTAAAAAAAATAACATTTTTACTTCAAGTATTGTCAGTGAAAGTTGAATAAATAAATTACTTATTGTCAGTCGAAGTCAATTTATTTATTTTGTAATACTTGTGAAGTCCAATGTTGTCAGAAATTTAGTGTTGCAAGTAGCTTCAAAAACTATTCGGTGGTCAGAAAATAAACCATTGTTAAATTAGAAGTAAGTCAGTATTGTATTTTTATGTAAGATATTTTGTGAAGGCAATTATTTCCATTATGGACTGGATTAGGTCACAAATGGAAATTTTATCTGAAGATTCACAGGGAAATGTGAATTATGTGTCATGGCGGTTTAAATTAGACTTAACCTTAAGATCAAAAGGTCTAATTTTAGTAGCAACAGAGGTAGAATTGAAACCTAATGGGTCAGATACGGATGATATAGTAAAAGTTTGGATTAAACAAGATCTTGAGGCTGAGACTATTGTAGGGTTAAATGTAAGTAGCAACATTGCAAAGAAGATACCAAACTGTAATCAAGTGCTTGAAAGATTATGTACGTTGTATGGTAAAAAGTCAGATCTTACGGTTGAAGGTTTACAAAGACAATATGATCCTAGTAATTCAGCTCTCGAAAATCCTATGCAAATTCAATTCAACAGTATGCTGAAGATCTAGAGGCAGAAGGTGAAGATTCCAAGGAAAGTTGGATTATGACAAGAATTTTAGGAATGTTACCACCAAAATTGTACCATTTTAGTACTGCCACGAAATGTCAGTCCTGCAGATAAACTTTTACCCTGTTTGAAAGAGTTCGATTGGAAGAGGACATATTACAGAATGGAGGAGACACAAGTGGTTATCCTTCTCAAAATCTCTTTATGACTAGGCAAGAAATAATGCAAAAATAAACCATGTGCTAAATATCTTGAGTATTATAAGAACAATTATACCTGTAACACATGTAATCAGAAAGGTCATTTTGCAAAGGACTGTCGCAAGGAAAAATCCAATAAAAATACTCAAAGCAATGACAATTTAAAACACTTCGGGCATTTATAACATCTGAAAGTATGAATAGTGTGATCTACTAAAATGCATAAGCTACTAAATACCCTGTCCTAAGTTTGAACTTGAACTTGGAAATTGTTACATAAACATTAAAGGCAAACTATAAACAACGCGAGCATTCAACGGCAGCGATTTTGAACGTTAAGCGAGCAATGGTCATCACTTTTTATAATATAAATTCGCTACCGATCCTTCAGTTCGGCAGGTTTTTGTCTCACCTAAAACCGGCTCCTAGGTTAGCTACATAGCTGCCTTCAGGTTCTATCCGCTCCTAGGTTAGCCACATGGTTGCTTAGGTTCTACTCCTTTACTCCTGACCCAAACCTAGTACCGGTTAGCCACATGGCTGCTCAGGCTAGGCGTTTCATAACCGCAGTAGTAAAAGTCAAATCGTTGATAAGTTTGTCAAAGTTCTGAGAAAGATAAGTTTCTAAGTAGAGTCTGTTAAATAGTTAAAAAGTCTAGTGAAATATTCAAGTGCTCTTTCACCTTAAATAAAACACAACATAAAACTCTTAAGAAAAACTATTTATAAGACAGTGACCAGAGACTTATAAACAATTAAAAACCATACCTCAATTCGAGAAAGCATGCGCGCCTTAGTAATCGGGTATAATAGAATCTTATTACATTTCTGACCAATATACATTGTTAAAGTTTTATCATCAAGTTTTTGACCAATATACATTGTTATTGTTTTAACTGAAGTGCTTTCTTTATCATCTCTTCTCACCCGACGTAAATCAATTCCGGACCCTCTGAACTATACCCCTGCACGCTAAGCAAGGCGTGTCGTCACGGATAAAACATACAGTGGTAGATTGGGGGAAGCGTTAAGTTTAACCAAGAGACCCCGTCATTGTACTATTCGTGACAATAGTATTAACTCAAAACAAAATTGTTATGAACTGTGGTATCAAAACTGTGCTGCTACACAGCATATGACTTCTTGCAAGGACTGCGTGAATTTTCGTGAATATGACGAATCTACAATGGTAATTATTGGTGATGCTACTCAGGTAGAAGGAATTGTAGTAGGTGATATTGAGCTGGACGCATACAATGGGAATGAATGGAAACAAATTATATTAAAAAATGTTTTATGTGTTCCAAAAATATCATTTAATCTTTTTTCAGTTACACAAATGTTAGATAAAGGCTACGTACAGTATGCTGATGTTATGCAATCCACTTTTAAGACGTTGAATAGAAATAAAAATGTAGCTATTGCTCAACGAGAAGGTAACTTATATAGAATGATGTTTCGAAGAGAAAATAATGACGAAGTGTCTACTAACAGCTTCTAATAAAACTTGATGGCATGAACGACTAGCGCACCAAAATATTAAGTATCAGAGCCATATTAAAAAGAAGTAAAATTCAATATATTGATGACTGGAATGTTTGTTCAGGATGTATTTTTGGAAATCAGCGTCGTATTTTCCATTCTAAAAATCTAAGAGTTGCTAGTTGTCCTTTGGATTTAATTCACGTTGACTTATGTGAAATGAACATTAGATCCTTGGGAGGGGCAAAATACTTTCATTTATTTAAGGACGATTTTTCTCTGTGTTCTTTCTCAAGTCAAGAGACGAAGCTGCTCATAAACTAAAAATATTCTCAAATGTAGTGGAAAATCAATTCGGCAGAAAAATCAAATGTTTAGTCAGATAACGGAACTGAAATAAAAAATGTAGACACAAGAATATTTTTAGAAGAAAATGGAATTATGCACATAAAAAGAAATATTTACACTTGAACAAAATGAACGTATAGAAAGAGAAATGAGAACAGTAGTTGGGGCAGAACGATCTGTTAGACATGCATTAAATCTGAATGAAAACTTATGGGTTGAAGCCATAAACTATGCTGTCTTTACTATAAATCCAATTGGTACAAGTTCAGTAATTAATAAGACTCCAGCTGATTTAGCGTTTGGAAGGAAAATAGACATTAGAAAGCTAAGAAATTTTGGTTGTGAAAGTTACGTTTTACTTCATGAACACAAACGATTTAAAACTGAAAGGGTATATTTGTCGGTTATGATTTAGATACACCATGTTATAGAATTTTCATTCTTGATGACAATGATGTAGTAAGCTCTGATAATTGACGAGAAACTCGAAGTTGAAAAAAATATTCTGAAGGTGAGGTATAATGAAGACAACTCTGAAAATCTGAACACAGTGAGTCTGAAACGACTGAAGAAACTGAGGCAGAAACTTAAGAAACACCTCGGAATAAACAGTTAAATTTACGTGATCGAAGAAGTATTAAACCACCTATAAGATACAATGACTATAATTTGATTTATTTTCAGGAGGACGTAGCCATGATAGGCGAAGTTGAAGATATTTCAATTTCTGATTCTCTTAAAAATGAAAAATGGCAAAAGGCAATGAATGACGGATTTAAATCATTAATTGAAATGAAAACATGGGATTTGGTAGATCCACCTGAAGATGTGGAACCACTGGCTTGTCGCTGGATATTACGCAACAAACAAGATGGTAAATATAAGGCCAGACTTGTTGCAAGAGGCTTCGAACAGAAGCAAAGCATTGACTATGTAGAAACGTTTAGTCCTGTAGCTCGTCATGTCTTAATTCGATTAATTATCAGTCTTGCAGCATCAAATCAAATGACCTTGATGACTTTTGATGTAAAAACGGCATTTTCACATGGCGAACTTAAGTAGGAGATCTACATGTCACAGCCTGACGGATTTAATGATAAGACAGGGCGAGTTTGCAAATTAAACAAAAGTATTTACGGTCTGAACCAGGCTCCAAAGAACTGGAATGATATTTTCTTCATTCTTTAAACCTCTTGGATTTGATAACACAGATGATGATCTTTGTATATACTATAATGAAAACCGAACTGTGCTATTGGCTCTTTTGGTAGATGATGGGCTAGCTGCTGGTTCAAATAAAAATTAAATTATTGA
>MU183646.1:116011-141867 GCA_016904865.1 Pissodes strobi | reverse complement strand
CGTTCCCAGGTTTATAAATCTTGGGAAGGCAATATGGTTTCGACATAGGAGGATTGCTCACAGATAATTTGAATTTAATTCGATTAGAAATAAGGTAGCAACCTTATCAGAAATAAGGTTGCTACATTTCTTCAAAGTGTTTTAACATGGGTTACCATCTTAGCTAATGGATTTTGTAACAAAACCGAACAACCGTATCTCCACCATTGAATTTACTTATGAAGTCGAGAACAATGGCCAACTACCATTTTTGGATACTTTAGTAATTAAGAACGATAATAACACACTAGAATTAGATATTTATAGAAAAAATACTGCTACTAACCGATATATTCCTAATGACTCCTTCCTCTGCGACCAACACAAAATGGTCAGCTTTCATTTCTTAGTACACCATATGGTTAATTTTCCTCTCAGTAAAAAAAGATGTAATAATGAAAAGGAGACAATTAAGAATATAGGAAAAGTTAATGGTTTCAATACTACCGGAATAGGTAGACTAATTAATAGGCATGAGTTTGAAAAGGCCATTCGCGATTCCACTTCTTTCGTTAATCAGGATGAAAATACAAAATATGTCTCGATATCATCAGTATACTAGATGCCTCCAAAAAGTTTTTAAGGGCAAAGGTTCAAAATTAGTATACCAAACTCAGTTTAACATTAAGAAATTACTGGGTGGTCCAAAAGACAAAATTGAAACATTAAGAAAAAGGGGAATATGTGCATTGAATGCATGGACTGTTACTAAAAATATGTTTGGCAAACTAGAAGATCTATACAAATGAGAATCAAAGAACACATAACACATTTAAAGTATGGTAGAACAGAAAAATCAAGTGCTGTCGAGCATGCTTTTGAAAATAATAATCGAATAACAATTAAACATTTAAAATGAATTCAATATATCTGATATAAATGTAAGAATAGATTAAATAGGTATAGAGAGCATATTCCGTACAGTCCATTATATTGGTTAATCGAGCGTAACTCGTTCGATGAAGCAAACAGTAAGTAGTATAAAATAAAGTTAGGCAAATTGTAAGTTTAATTTTAATCGTCTCCTGATAACTAGCGAAACGCGCGCTTCGAGGGCGAAAAGTCTATTTTTGTATTGTGGATAAAACTGTATTGAAGTGCATTTTGTCCAAGATTCCAAATCTCAACTTAGTTAAAACAGTCAAGAACGACCTCTTTTTTCCACTATTATTGTTATTATTAGCGAGAGTAAAAGTCAGTGTTAAAACTTAACTATAGTAGTAGTGATAACCCCAAAACTTGTGGGTCTCAGCTGCAGTGGACAGGAAGATAGCAGAGGAACGTCTGTTTAAATTAATTACAAAATATAAAACCAATCTAAAAAGCCTAAAAATATACATAACAATTGTTTTTAAATGCTTTAAAGTCTTTTCGCAAATTGTTCAACAATTAACAGCCAAGAAATACCTATTTTTCCACTATTATTGTTATTATTAGAGATATAACAATTGTAGTGCTAAAACCTAACCATAGTAGGAGTGGTAACTCTTCTTAAACACTAAAGGTAGGTTTTTAGGACGGAGCTGACGCAACAAACGCGACGGCTAGGACTTAATTCTAAATCGAGGGCCCGTCTTAAAATATAACGCAAAATATTTTTGTTCGACTCGTCCCGTGCGTCGGCTGCGTCCTAGTGGATACCTACTTTAAAAGACGCCAACCGACCCTTCTACCAAACACCCGCCAATCAACTATATTTATTTTTTTCTCTACAAAATGTCATGTCGGAGCATACCACGCGAAATTTAAAAAAAAATGGCACATCAACAAAGAAGTTAATAATTATAACCATGTAGGTTATATAGACAATGTTTATGTTTTGATAGTCATGATTTGCGTAGAGTACAAAAACACAAAATATATGTATTAGATTTATATTTGGCATCAGAAAAAGAAATAGTTTTTATGACAAAATACCAAAATAATAAATTCTATTCGTTATAAGCATAACAAAATCACATTTCGAACAAATGTCAATCATCGGAATTTTCGTATAAGTAATTTAGCTAATCTCGTCATATAACATCGCATTATGCGTAAATACATTATATTTGGCTTTAGTATAATTTAGACTAGTAGCTTGTGAAAATTGAAAAGCAAAAATAATGAAGCAATTACTTGATTCCACACAGTGCTTGATTTCCAGTAATCTTGCAGTAAACATTCTACAAGAGTCTGGGTACATGATTGGATGATTATGATTTTATTATTCATTGACATATGGCGATACTTCACGCATTTATATCATATGATTCCTATGAAACGTTGACTATTATCTCATTTCACGCATAGCCCTCCGCTCGCTTTGCTAGCTCTGGGGCGCAACCAAACAAAATTAACCAAAACTAACTCAAATTTAAAAAAGGAACAAACATAACCTTAAAAAAATAAAAACATCTGCCGGCTTTGACGGGAATCGAACCTGCGCCGTGGTATCACAAGATTCACAAGCAAAGTCATCTAACCACTAGACCACCAGGCTGAAAGCAATTGGCCGAAAATTGAAAGCCCTACGTGCGAAAAACTTTACCACACATTAAAAATGCCCATGCGTGAAGTGTGGCAATATGGCAATGAATCATGCCACCCAGACACACACGTTCTTTCTCTATTTTGTATTAATTTTTTCTCTTTTTTATTTCCCTACTATTCTTTCTTGGTTTCCGACTAAATGAATATGTATAGAAGGTTATGTGAAAGTGTATTGAATATAATGAATAATATCATTGTTAAACATTTATATTATTAAACATTAAAATTTTTAGAATTGGATATCTAATAGTTATCACGATAATATCTTTTTATATTATTATGGTTATATTTGTATCTACCTACTCAAAATATTATAGATCCTTTAGCTAATCAACAGAAAAACGACTTCGTATACAAATAATCAAAGTGATTTCTTCATCTTCCTCAATACCCTTAAAACTGAACAGATAAAATTAACATAATGCTGAAATTAACAGAAAAGTATAGTTAGAGTAGTATTATATATCAAGGTAACGCCGAGTGCTGATTATGCCAGAGGATAATAAAAAGCACACGTAACGAATAAAATCACATTTCGAGGGCTCGGCAGAGCTACTCGTAAAATTATACTAACAATATCTCATCTATGATTATCAGCTTCGTTAGAAAACTAAATGGACGGGAAGGCGGCAAAGGTTACTCACGTTAATTATAATATATAAAACCAATCTAAAACCGCCAATAAACACTTATTTTTTCCACTATTATTGTTATTATTAGCGGAAAGAAAAGTTTAGTGCTAAAATTGAACCACAGTGATTACACTTATGGGTCTCAACCACAATGGACATGAAGATGGCAGTGCTAAAATTGAACCACAGTGATTACACTTATGGGTCTCAACCACAATGAACATGAAGATGGCAGAGGAAGGTCTATTTGTAAGCCTACTCACATTAATTACAAAATATAAAACAAACCTAAAAAACTTGAAAATATAAATGAAAACATTTTTACAATGCGTGGTAAAGGGTTTATTTTTGGACAAAAAATTAACAGCAAATAATTATTTATTTTTTCCACTATTATTACTATTAGCGAGATGAATATTGTAGTGTTAAGACTTAACCATAGTAGTAGTGGTAACTGTTTTTAACACTAAAGGTAGGTCACTAGTCGGAGCGGACAGGATGTAATAGTCCGATTTTTCCAGTGTCAAATATTTTTGAATTTCATTTATACGCCGCATTTAGCAAAAAAGATGCTGTATTTTGCACTCATCGGTTTATTCATTCTAAATTTATTGATTCGATTTGCTGACAATACCCTTGAAATTGCCGCATTTCTTAATGTAAATTAACTCTATTCTAAGTATGGGTGTATTATCATTTATAACACGTTGTGACTATATTTATTTTGGTTGATAAGCGAAGCACATTATTATTAGGATAGCTTGGCTTGATTTATATTACATTACCGTAGAACGGCCAGCGAACCGATTTATATTTTTAAGATTTATATTAATAAAACCTGCCTTTACGCTGCATTAGACTCGTCGATTCATATTTTATTATCAGTTTGAATATTTCATAACTTTTTGGAACCCCTTGAATGCCGGACTCCAATCACCGGCCGATCATTTCTGACATCGTTATATCGTTTTGGGACCTCTGCTTTATATATTTATCTCTTTTTGTAATGTTCGGTTGTTCGTTCCGAGTAACAGGAATAGGCTATCCTCCCGTGATTGTCGCTCTCGCGCTCTGATTAGGTTTCTGGCATGAATAATTCTAAATATTTTTTTGTATATGTCCTATACTAATTTAATAGTTTTTGAAATAATCGAATTTTGTTACGCCTGTGAATCACGGCACCTTGCCTTTGCCACCTTCTCCTGATCCGGTTTCTGGCATGAATAACATCTAACGTATGTCTCAAAACCTTTGACCCAAAATTCAGTGGTCGAAAACCTAATGCGGAATCTCTGCAGAAAATTGTGTCTTGTTGAGGAGCACCGGCCCCTTCTTTTAATTTGAGCTATTTCTTTTGTTTATAATATTGTTAATTATAGGCTATAACAAAAATTTAAACAAAATTATTTATATGTAAAAATTTGATAAAGCAACTTATGCTAAAACTTTCAGACATAAGTTCTGATATCATCCGGTAGTGATTCTGCTACGGGTTTACGGACAATTTTCGGGACTAGTGCATTTCGAGCCGACTGCATATTCCCATTACCTCCTACAACTAGGCTAACTAGCTAATATTAAAATTAGCAGGCTAATATTAAAATTAGCAGTGACGCCATCCTAAGAGGTCAATACTTTTTTGCCATAAGAAAAGCATTCAGAGAAGCCCAGTAAAAGTATTGATTATTTTATCGCGCCTACTTCCGTATTTAACGTTGATTGCCACGCTGGGCGACTGGCATTCCAATTTTCATCTCGCCGTCTTCGATGTATTCTGTATCCAGCGCTGCCAAATTGGCCGCTTTATCACAATTTGGGCTACTTCTCACTGTAGTTTGCCACAAATTATTTTTCAAAGAAACGTAAAATATTTGTGTATTGATTACAATTAACAATATATTAGATACTTAAGGTAAAAGTTTGCTTTGGTATATTAGAGTATACCTAGTTATATTAAATATAAATAAATATTTAAAATCCGGAAAGTAAATATATAAAAACCGGAAAGTGAAACATAACGGAATCAAAACCTTTAAGAAAATAAACGTTGCTAACCAATAACCTAATTATTTTCTATAAATATTCAGTTCCATTTAAAAACATAATTTCAAATGTCATTCAACAAATGCTGTAAAAATTAAAGTCCAACTAAATATACGTTAAATAGTTTACATTCCAAATAATGTATGAAACTAACTCCACCGACCCAGACGAGCCAAATCCTGAAGGTCATGATGAGGCAATTCTGCAAATTCGTAACAATATAAGGTCATGCGTACAACATTTTTTTACCATTGCGCCACCACGAACGCAAACTATTTAATATTTGGGCTGTCGTTAGCAGTTCGAGGATGACGAGACGATTCTTAAAAAATCTGGCAACACTGCCTGTCAGTTGCCAGCGTTCTTTTGACGTTCGACCGGATTCTTAATAATTGTTCATAGATTTTCGATTGATTTTCGGTTAATTTATTTATAATATTAGTACTTTAGTGTGTTTAAATGTATGTGAACAATGCCGTCTAAACTACCCGAAAGGACCTAAAGTTCATGTTTTTAGTTTTCCAAAATGTTTGGACTTAAAGACCTGTTGCTTTCCTGTAATAAGAGTGGGATTTATTTTGTGCTCGCCGGCCGGGTCATTGTGTACAGCAAGTTTATAAATTTTGTTCCTGTTAGCTAATTTTGGGGTAAGTGATATTTAGTGTAATTATGCCTCATAAAGGCTGTAATGCAATGTTTGCTATATGCCCTCATTCCTATAAATATTTGCGTAATCATGCTCCTATTATTTTACCTCATCCTAACACTGTAAAATCTATTTGTAACAGATTCTTAACAGATCCCCATATTGATTTTACCCTTTTGACACTGTTCATCTACTGAAATGTATTTTTAACAACTGACTAACTAAACCTGAGCAAGCATTTTTCTATCCCGATTTTGAGACAGGCTAAAAAAAATGTGCTTCGTTTTCAGTGGTCAAAAAACTTCATGAACTAGAACGAGACAAAATATTAAAACATGGGATTCCCTTAGTTTAAAGGCTTTTTTTCCATCATCTATAGAAAGGCAAAATGTTAAATTAGTTCTCAAAATGTTTAATCCTTTTATTATAGAGGCTCTGAAAGGTTTTGTTAATAATTTGTCACATTCACAAGACACAGCAGAGTTTATTAGTATTATATGGACCTGGTGGAGAATAGTTAATGTTAAAACTCCTCCTAAGGGAAAACATTTACTAGATAAATTTCAAGAACCTTTCACCAGAGAAATGCTATCAGCCTTCAACGATGATCCGAAATTTAATTTTCTGCTAAAAATGCAAATGCAGTAATCACTTATTTAAGTGGATATTGCTCATATTGTTTTAAAACAATTAAGTTGTGAATTTTGCAAAGAAAATTTAACTTTAAATGAACCTTGTGTTGTAGAAGATTCTTACAATTTAATTAATTCCTTAAGTTGTAGGGCTCTTTTTTAAGGAGAAAGAAGACGAGTGAGTGATGGAGACAAATTGTGAATGTATTGTAATTTAGAGTATGTGAAAGCATCTGCCAAGTTGACATTGTTAGCGTTCTATTCGAAAAAAGCAATTTGTTAATCAGCTTAGCTGGGTACATATTCTTAGTAAGAAGGCTTTTTAGTATTAATAAATTTTTCTGTAAGAAAAGAGGATGTGTGATTTTTTGTTATTCTGTTTTTTAATGCTAATACCATGTACTTTTTTTTGTTTGTCTCTATGGTAAGAGGAGAAGAGGATATATCTACCCGAGCTAGTGTTCTTTCTGTACCAATAAAGACGCACAATATTGTCAGCACCTCTAATAGGCCAACGTATCGAGGAAAGGAACCGATTGGTTGGTCTCCTCGTCAACTGTAAAGACGAGGTTAGGGTTGAATGAGTTAAATATGTCTAAGACATTACGAACTGAGCCGATTGGAACGGCTGTCAGTATGTCATCAACGTACTGACACAGAAAAGGGAACTCAAAATTGACAGTATTTTTCACATAGTAAAGAAGTTTATTCATTACTATTTCCGCAACAGTCGGAGAAGCAGCCCCATCCATCGGCAGACCTAATCTCTGTTGGTAAAATTTCTTATCAAAACAGAAATATGTGTTATTATAAAGAAATTCAAAAGTATCGCAGAAATCCTGTCGATCAATATTACAATGTTCCTGGATCAAATCAAAATGTTCTACAAAAATTGAATTAATTAAGGGTAGTGGGATGTTGGTGAACAATGACATAACGTCAAAAGATACCAGCACAAAGCTATCTGGCAGTTGAAAGTTATTAATTTTATTAGCAAATTCAAAAGCGTCTTTAATTCTAAATTTGTTAAAAGCCGAGAAGGCGTTGTACAAAATATCAGCAAAGAACTTAGCTAAAGGCTGAGAGGAAGACCCAATACAAGAAACAATTGGTCTAAGAGGTATATCAGGTTAATGCACCTTCGGAAGGCCATAATATTTTCCTCATGAACAAGTAGTGGACGTAGTTTCAACAGCTTATATTATATTTAAAAAACTGATAAATGAGTTCGAAGACACATTTTTAGATATTTACAATAAAGTATTTTCTTTGTGAGCTGTTAAATATCTAAATCAAAACAGTCTTTTGACTCCTTTTGAAAATTGTAAAAATCACCTAAATATTGATGTTTCAAAAATTTTTCTTAGCGGAATTTCAAATACACTTCTTAATAATTATTGTTCTAAACAAAATCATAATCTTTTGGGTAAAAAGAAAAAAAGGAAACTGGAGACTTTTAATAAATAAATATTAGACCCCAATAATATATCGAGTAATATACCCAATCTAACACAAAAGAGGAAAATCTGAAACCTGTATAAAGCTTTCATGTTTTATCATAAATATTTGAATATTGCAAGGTTCTTTGAATGGAGAAAACCGAGGAGGAAACACACTACCAAATTTGACATTAGGTCTGTTCAATATTTTGCTCTTTTTGCCCATTCTGCACCTAATTATTGCGTCATGAGTTCATGTTCAGTTCATGAACTGGGAAGGATTTAAAAAACGCATTTTGTTCGAGTTCGAGCGGTGTTTGTCATCACTCATCTGTCACCTACCGTTTTCGTATTTTACGTTTGTTTACCTATCTCTTATAATATTGTATGTGTGATTGTTTTCTTTCTGATAAAATGGAATACGCATAGACGACATAGATCTGTTTGTATCTGAAGACGAGGATGAATACGACCCAAGTGGCGAAAATAAAGACATTTTTTGTAAGGCCTTTTTTTCAAGCCAAAACAGAGGATAACCAAAACATAGAATAAGAAGTGTTTTATCTTGGTCTATGAATAAAGTTTTACGGGGAACAAAACTCAACTGAACAAAACTACAAAACAAAACCGACTTTTTTCTGTCATCTGCCATTACATAATTTTAAAACACGCTTGACGCGCAAACGTACACTTTTTACACCTGCCAGTAAATAGTGCAAATTATGATGACGTCACCGATGTTTTATCTCACTTTAATAATCGTGTCATCTCTTATTTAAAAAACACGTTTAGGGCAAAAAGTGTAAAAAGTTCGTGCTCAGAGCAAAAAGTGTGAATTATTGAACAGACCTATTATTATTACCTATTATGACACCTTTATACCTATAGTGACATTTTACCACCTATCTATTAAATAGATTGGTGGTATCTAGTTTCAGCTTATCAAAATAGATTCTATTTTGATAAACTGGTTATTCAAAGGTTTTAGCTTTGAAATTTCGTTTTCCGTAACAAAAATCGAATGAGGCGCGTCTAAGGGCTGAGTTTATGACTCGCAGCCTTGTTTTAACCGGAAGCCTTTAAATATTATTTATGTATGCAGAAAAAGGTAAGTAAACTGCAATTTAATTTTCGATTTAAAAAAATGAGTAATACACATTATCAGTCATAACAGTCGTGCTTAAAGTAATATATAAAAAAGTCAAATTTACAAAAAACATTTTTTGTTATATTTTTTCGAGATTTTTGCATCTAAAATGTCTACTTAACTGTGAAATTTTAAAAGAAATTGAACGTTTCAATATATGCATGTAAATAAGTTAAGACCACTTTGGATGGCGTCACTCGTAAACCGTCAGGCCTAGTTGTAGGAGGTAATGATATTCCTCGTCAGGATCTGGACCATCCTTTCCAGTGCTACGATAGAATTTGTCGAGGATTTTGATCTCTTCCTTCGTTTTAATATAATTTACAAAGTGCAAAGTTGTTTTTAGGACGACCATAAAGGTGACATATGAGTTAGCTTTTAAGTTAGTTCTGGGAAGGTATCACCCGTGACCGATTTTGATCTTTCAGGTCTCATCAAACACGCACTCTCCACCAAACTTATGGGTTACATATTTGGTTTTATATTGTGTATCTGTCAGATAGTCAAAATAAGATACGTATCGGTAATCTGTTTGTAGAGATGATAAGATTAAGCCCGCCAAAAGGACTAAAACAGCAAAAATAAGATACATCACGCATACGTTATTCTAGTAGGAATAATACACGCCCATACAGTATCATTTACTTTTCGCTAAAAATGTACTTAACTTGTTCTGGCTGGCTTAATAGAAAAATGTACTTTCACTATTCAGACCCTTCTAGCCTTTGGAGCAGAGCGTTTATATCTTTTTCGCAAGATATTTCTACATGTATTTTAGTACTTCAAATGCACTGAACCCAAAAATTGGATTTTGTTTTTGCAATATCTCAAAATATATATTAAAACTTTGATTAAAATGTCCAAAGTAAATAGATTTAAAACGTAATCTAAAGCATTATATAAAAATCAGGTATCAAAAAATGTATGAAAATCTTAGCTTTTCAAGACATGGCGCGGATTTTGCGGATGGTTGATAGAAGCAACGGTTGAGTATGTACTACAATCTCCTGTGGTTATCAGGTAAACTTATTGTTTTATATACAAGCAAGAGAATTGCACTACGTAAATATATATTTAAATTACAATACTAAGCCTCCATAAGAACGTCTTCTCTGGATTCTATATCATTGATTACCTGTATTTAGAAACAACAGGCAAATAGTAGCGCCGACCTGAAAATACTAACAACATGTCAAGTCTTACTGTTGTCTTGAAAACACATTTTTTTCACTCAAAATCGTCAGCGTTCCTAGCATAAGCCTCCGGCATATTCGTCGTCTTCATCATTGGCAATGTTTGACTTTTTTCCTGGTTTCTCGCCAGTCTCATTTGCTTTGTAGGCATCAGTGGGGATATACTATTAAAAAAAATAGTTTTGAACGTGAATTATATATCAATGGTCCGGGTATAGGAATTATATAATTAAAATACGCACACTATACAGAGAGATACTTTGACTAATTATATTTTTGTATTTTATTATATCCTTTTTTTAAATTACGGTTTTTTATTTATTTTAGATCATCCCTTATTTTTATTTTTTTATATCACTCCTTGTTTTGGAACTTATAATCATTGTAAAAGTCCGAGGTTGTCATGGTTATCACAGTATTTGTGGTTACTTGTCCGCCTTTTGAATCGCTTAACTCTTTTAGTAAGGTTTCCTCTCTATTCAGAAGGACCGCAGTAATGAAATAAAATGTTTATATGCTTTACTTATTGAATTAATTTAGCAAGTGCTCTACAACAATTTACCATTTTTGCACTCTACGCGAGTTTCGCTAACCATGTCATCAGGCGATATTAAGCGAAAATGGCGTGAAGTGCAAACATTTTGATTCGGTATTGTGGATAAAACTCTGTTGTAGTGCATTTTGCCGAAGGTTCCAAACCCCAACTTAGTTAACAAGTGCTAAAAATGTTCACCGTTCCTTTGGCTGCATAGTCGGTTAAATTTAATCAATTTCTGCCTCGATATATAACAATAATATTCTCACCTAGTTTTCCGTTAAAAACACACAGTTGACAGTTTGAGCCTGAACTTGAGAACTGTTGTACAATTATTATGCTAACTATGTGTTACTGTTTGATAAACTATCAAACAGTAACGCAATTTAGCATAAAACGCAAAGCAAAATTCACCCAGTGTAACGTATCTCTGAATACATATTCCATTCATCCAATGCAACTTCCCTATGAGTGAGTATCCTAACTATATTCCGGTGTAACCCCCTCCGGAAGGACCTATCCTCGTCCCAAACAGATACCACTTAAGGGATAGCCCATCGGGCTGTTCCATGCAGATATTTATTAGCTCACCTAACCTAGTGAAATTGTACATACGTGCGTCCGTCAGATGAAGGCAAGGGTTATGTTGTAAGCTTGCAACACATATATATCTTATGTAAAGAAACAGGGTAAAGAACAGATTGATTGCGTCGCTGCTGTCAAGGATCTGATGAATAATTCTTTCGACTCTATGATAAGCTTTCAAAGAAAATTTCCCAGAAGTTCAACGTCATGTCTACCTGCTTACAGAGAAAGCTGGCCTGGATGGCCTCAAATCTGAATTACAGGCTGTCTCAGGACATATCAGTTCGTTGACTGCTGACGTCAATAAATGAAAAAATCAAACCTTGAAGTTGTTGAACAGTTCACAAAAGGTAATCCACACAATGATCAGCCAGCTACACCTACTACTATCACTGGATGTGAAGTGTTTAATAAACGATTATATAAGCTTGAGCAGCAGTAGAACTGCGAGCGAAAATACTTAGCTTGGAAAATGAAGTCCAAGCCCTGAGAAGTCTTGCGGCTTCCAAGTCAACCGTTATATATCCACCTCTTGTACCCGTAGTCCAAAGCACTTGCCCCACCATACCTAATTATACTGATAATAATGGGGCTTCTGGCGGTGCCTCATCGTTCAGGAAAAATCATATGCAACTGCAACTACATCGAAAAACATCGAGACCCAGCAATGTTCCTCGGCCAATGCCGGGTGGGTCGTCTGAGCATATAATTATTGACACCGGCCTCGAGACCGGATCTTTCTCAGCAGGAGAACGTCAGTGGTTGTAACTTGGCTATTGATTGCTGTTGACTACATGACTAATCAACTTGGTATACCTGCTGTCAAGTGCTTCGTTCTCGAGAGGAGTGATGATGTCGTTTCGTTTAAAATTGGGGTCAAGAAACCATTGCTTAAAGGCCTATTGGACCCTAATTTTTGGCCCGTTGGTACGGCTGTACAGGAATTTCGTCCTCGGTGCGCGGCGTCCCGTTAGATCAGTTGGCTCGGCGAATGTTCAACAGCCGAGCACGGGAGACAGTTCTCTCTAGAATGCGCCACACTTTTCTTTCAAAAGGTCAGAGGCCTTAAAACCAAATTAAAAGACTTTTTCTGCGCTTCACTTAATGAATCGCATTTCATTATTGTATTAGTAGAAACCTGGTTGGATCCCTCCATCTATGATGCTGAGCGAGTTACACTATGTATCGAACTGACAGAAATATTAAAAATAGTACCAAAAGTCGTGGTGGTGGTGTTCTCATAGCTGTTAAAAACTGCCTAAAATCTAGCCTCCTGTCTTTGGGCAATGACGCCATTGAGGTGGTGTGGGTTTCTGTGGAGATTGGTGTCTCGACATATTGAATCGGTTGTGTTTACGTGCCGCCATTGATGGACATCTCATACTATGAATCTCATTCAGAATCTGAGCAGAGAGATCATGTTGTGTGATACACTAGCTTCTCTAGACTTTTCTCAATATAATGATATTATTTTAGATGTGTTTTGCAAATTTTGAGCTTAATACTATTGCAAAAGGTGTTAGTTTGGTAACCTGCGATCTCTATCATCCGGCTTTGACCCTCTCAATAATGAAAAAAAAAGGTTTGTTTGGAACCTGAAAATAATTTATAGTACGACTTTAAATCGGCAGACTTTGCTCGTATAAATAATCATTTCCTGTCATTTGATTGGTTGTTGATTTTAAAAAATGATTTAGAGGTCACAACAGGAAAGTTTTACACTGCTGTCTTCGATTGTTTCGAATTGTTTGTGCCTCTGAGGCGGTGTCGTACTAGCGATTTTCTTTCTGGTTTTCAAAAGCACTTAAATCCTTAATATTTCAGAAAAAATTGGCTCACAAAAGGTATAAGCAGTCAAAGTCAGTTGTAGATTACAACACTTTATTTTTACTGCGTAGGCAGTGTTCATATCTGACCATGGAATGTTATGATTATTACATAGCACATGCCGAAAGTTCTATAACTGAAAATTCTAAATTCTTCTGGCACTTTGTGCGTTCCCAGTCGAATCGGGGTTCTTTCCCTAAAGAAATGTATCTAGGCACAGTGAGTGCAGATAATGGTAGTGGCATAGCCAAGCTCTTTGCTCAATTTTTCTCCTCTGTTTATAACCCCTTAACACGAAGCAGTTTCCAGCATTCAGGTCTCGGCAGCCGACATTGAAAGATCATTATCTGAGCGCGATATTAATAAAGGGAAAAGCCCCGATGCAATTCCCAACAGGGTATTAATACTTTGCTCAAACTCTCTCTATCTTCCCCTTTACCATTTTTTTAAATCCTTTATTTCTGGCATATTTCCTCATGTCTGGAAACTGTCATATATCATCTGCCCCATAAATAAAGCTGGAAACAAAAATGACATTATTAATTACAGACCAATCTCTATCCTCTCCGCATTACCTAAGGTATTTACGCATTGTATTGAGAGGGTACTATCAAACACGTTCAGTCAAATCATAATAAAGCAGCAACATGGATTTTCGTCTGGCCGGTCCGTTGATACTAACATGTTTCTCCTCGACAATTTTATTAATAACTCTCTTGATAAGGGCTGCGAAATACACACTATATATACAGATTTCTGCAAGGCTTTCGACAAGGTCGATCACAGTATCTTGATTTCAAAGTTGCCAAATTATGGGATTACAGGATTTTTGCTTTCCTGGATAAAATCCTATCTGTCGGATAGAGAGCATCAAGTTAAAGTTGATGGTCACTCATCTACTAAATTTACTGCAACATCCGGGGTGCCTCAGAGATTCCATTTGGGGTCCCTATTTTCCAGTTTATTTATCAACGACTTGGGACATTTGCTTTCTTCCAACTTCTTGCTTTTTGCCGATGATTTGAAGCTATTTCGTCAAATATCATCTGATGAGGGTGTTATTTTATTGCAGAATGATCTGACCACAGCCTTTGAATGGTGTAGAATCAACATGTCACTGAATATCGACAAATGCTATTTCATGAGATTCAGCCGTTTAAGGACAGTGCTTTTTGTCGAATACTCGGTAAATCGTGTTGCTCTCAAGGATGTATCACTTATCAGATCGATATTGGAGTTCTCTAACATAGTTTGCTGCCCGTATTATCAAGTTCATATTAATAAGCTTGAGAATGTGCAACTTAAATTTATAAAGTATGCCAAATATAAACTTCTACTTAATGGAATAGATCCTAACGGGTCCCAGACTATGTCTTACTTAGATTTAGCTCTCCTTGCCCGTAGAAGGGTTTTCTACGACATAATTTTTGCTTTTAATGTTCTTAACGATGTTATTAAGAGTCCTGAATGTCTCGAAGCCTTTCATATTCATATACCTTCTTACCCTACACGTAATCAAACTCTTTTACATATACGCAATTGTCGCACTTGGTACTTATTGTATATTCCCGTTAATAGAATTTCTGCTAGTGTTAACGAGTGTTGCGTGGAACTGGACTTTTTTGATGTGCCTCAGAGCAGTTTAAAAAGATAATTTAAGCAAGTTATTGTTAAGCTTGTAAATGTTAATACGTTGAAATAAATAAATCAATAGAAAAGGTCTATAATAAAAAACAATAACAATTTATGATCAGTCGTTCTTCTAATTTGATTGTTTGATGATTCAGGAAAAATACGAAGAGTTTGTTCAGTTTATATTTTCTCTAAATTCAACAATAACGAAGATATTCATTGATCAAAATATGGCGGATCGCCTTATAGACTAATAAATGTTAAATTTAACACCTCATATAAACTTACTTTGAATAGAAAACAATTTTATTAAGGATAACATAATTAAAATTACTTGTTTCTAGTCATGATTTAACAAAACAATAAACTAAACATGTAAATTCTGTCTTTCGCATTGAGAATTACAACTTGGATGTAATATTTATTACACATCAGTATCAGAATTATCATGGCTTATATGCAACACATATCCACCATAAAGTGTGGCTTCTGGCTAGCTGTAATCTATTGTAATACAACTTTTTTGTTGTATATCTGAAAGGTCTACAGGGTGGCCTAAGTACAATTTTAACCCATTTTTGCCCAAAAGTGAATAAAAAACAGTTATTTTTGTAAAGAAAACGTTGACTTTATTAATCCATTTTTTACAGAGAAGGGAAATTTTACTCCCAAATATTGAAAAACAAAAACACTACAACCTACAGCTATTCAAGAACCATATCAATCAACATCGAGCGCCAAAGGATCTCCCTTTAGTGTGTGTGCCACTACCATAAAAAAATGCCTATGCGCAGAAAGTATAAAACTCTTTTGAATGTAGGACAATACAAGATTATTCGGATTTATATATCAAAACCGACATTTTGTTGCTTGCTGCTGTTTTCGAGCATTTAGAAAAACATCTTTAAAAACATGGCATAGATCCCGCCCATGCGTATACTTTACCCGGATATGCTTGGTAATGTACGTTAATACAGATGTCAAAAACAAATCAGCCTAAACTGGAGCTCCTAAGCTCCTACATGGTTATGTTTGTTGCGAAAGGTATAAGAGGAGATTTAAGCCAAGCGATATGCAGAAGCAAATCATAAGTATCTGCCTGATTACGATGAAAAGTATGTCATATCTAATATATTTCGATGTAAATAACCAATATGGTTGGGCCATGTCACAATATGTACCTCATGGAAACTTTAATTGGTTATCCCAAGAAGATATTAATGTTTCAGATGTTTCAAAAATTTCAGAGGATACTGGTACTGGATATATCTTAGAAGTCTATCTTGAAATTTCCATGAACGTTATTATAAATTTTCCGACCTTCCACCATGCCCCGAGCACAGAATTCCCGAAACCACAAACGTTTGGGGCCCTGTATAATAAAACCGAGTTATTCACTACCGAAATTTAAAGCAGGCTTTAGCTTTGAGTGCCAAAATTAAAACTGTGCATGTAATATTGCCATTTTCACAATATCTTAACACACTGCTGAGACAAAATACAAAGAATGAGTTTGAAAAGAACTTGTTCAAGCAAGTGTTTGGCAAGACTATGGAGAACATAAGAAAACATTCATCCATAAAGCTAAACACTGATTGGGAGGGACGTTATGTAGCTTGTAACAGTTCGATTTTGCCAATTTTAAAATTTCATTTATATGCGGCATTTAGGGAAAAAATTATGCTGTATTTTGCACTCATCGGTTTATTAATTCTGAATTTAATAATACGCTTGAAATTGCCTCTTTTCTCAATGTAAAATTAACTATATTTTAGGTATAGATTAGCTATATATTCGTATTAGTTTTTAGAATCCGTTGTGATTATTTATTTTAGTTGATAAGCTAAAGCGATGTACCATATTAGGATAATTTGGTTTGATTTGTATCTTATTTATCATGAACAGCCAGCGAATCGATTTATATTTTCAGAATGTTGTTCGTGAAGCCTGCAAAAACGCTGCGTTTGACTTGTTGATCCGTATTTTGGTAATAGTTTTTGTGACCGTCGTCACGGAATAATAGGGATGGGCTACCTATCGCGCGTTTTTCATTCTCGATTTAGATTTTTGAAGGTTTATCATTCCTGTTAGAGCATTTACTAGCCTTTCTGGAAGAATGGAATTTTAGCTCACTATTCGTGGCTTCCGCCGTCATTTATCATCATAATAAGCGAGAATTAAGGCGTTTATTTTCTTAGAATTATTCCTTGTATCGAATCACTCGTCAAGTTTTCAGCCCATTACTACTTGTCTCGCAGTATTTAATTTAAGGCAAATTGACGGAAGACGGAACGTTGGAGAGGTCTTTTCTAGTTTGCTCGCCTGGGGAACGCTTGCCAGTATAGCGAGAAACTGCACGTTTTGAGTATTGTGATATAATACAACCCGTTTGCTAGAGGATTTACTGTGTGGTTTCTATTTGTGTTTTAACACGACCGATTTTTCGGGCTCTACAAGCTGTACTAGCGGCTTCCACGTTCGTCCCATAAGACCGAGACCGTCGACTCTCTTCTAATACACCCTCAAGTCCGAGTCCGAGGTAAATATCGCTACCATTTTGCCTAAATTAATGAAATTGATTGCTTATCTACCTTTTATTTTTTTTGTGCACATAACGCCATTTGCTTTTCCCATGTGTTATCTAATCTACTCCATTTTATCTGATCCGAATTTTTATTTTAATGCTACTTTAATTTTGATCATATGGAGAAGTTTATATATTCTTTTAGGGGTGATTCATATCTATCTTTTTATATTCAAGTTACCGGAACCTTAATATCTCTTTTATTTGCTTTATTGCTCTGTAAGTCCATGGGTTTTTTTTTGTCTGGGAAAATTTGTTTTATAAAGAAGATGTATTTATGCAAAGAGGGAGGGGGTCTATGATTTTTTTTTTATTAAAGTAAGGGGGTCTATGATTTTTATTAAAGTAAGGGGGCTTCATTTAATGCGTACTGGATTATTTCAGGGTTCTTCTGCTGGGCCAGAAGTTTACTTGATGAACCAATTTCTTCTGCTGCTGGTCCAGAACTTTAATTAAGGGACAGCAACTTTTTCTCTGAAAGGCCGGAAGCAGGTCCACAACCTTTTTTTTTTCCTGGAAGGCTGACGAAGGACCTTAACTTGTGGTTCCCGAACTAGAGGCCATCGACAGAGTTCGACGACGGGATTTGGGTATAAGTTTTGTGTCTCATTGTTTCTTATGTTTACTCTTCGTTTGCTTTTATTGATATAAATCAAACATTGAATTGAGGTAGCTCATTGATTTTAATTAATTTAATTTGCATTTATTCACTGGTTTATCGGACCAGTTAATCTAATTGCTTTGAGTTGTTTTCTCATTGTAAAAGTTAAGCGCTGGCTGGATAACTTCATTCTTTTCATTAATTAGTCGGCAGATATAACCGCTCTGAATTTTATCTTTTTATCATATGAATCAAGCTAACCATAGTTTTAATCTGATCTGGTGCTTTTATTAACTTCTCAAGTTTTTTTGATCTAATCATTGTGTCCACTCATTGCGGCATATTATCACCATCAGTGCAGCTATTAGCGCACGCATACCTAGTTGTAAGAAGCTTAGTCTGCGTCAAGTGATCACTTTGATAAGTAGTGTTTAGTGCATTTAGTGATAAGGCATATAGAACCGAGGTTTTCCAACTGAATTGGTCTCTGTACGTACAATCTTCATATTGTACTCTGTTTGTTTTATTAATTACTTTAAGTCATTTAACATTCTTTTGTCTACTCAACCACATTTTACTATAACCATTTTCTCCAGATAGATTGTTGATGTGTTTGCAAAAAAAAGGATTTAGTAGCAAATATAGTGTCCATTAAATTTTTAGATTGTATTTTCTTGATAGATTAAGTTGGTTGATTATAGTGCCATAATTATTCTCATTTTCTTGAAAGTTTGAAATTAAGTACTAAGAACCGGTTAATTTTATGAGCGAATCTAGCCACTCGGTACAACACCTGCCGAGCTTTTTCCGTTTAGCTGGCTAGAACGGGTGGCGCTCAAACGACCCCACGACAGGGGCCGGGTTTTGTAACGCGACTCTCCGGGGCTAGGTTCATTTTTTTTAATTAATTGTGGAAAAAAAATCTGGGTTTATTCAGAAAAAAAAACGTGTTGCAAGCTGAAGCTTTAATATCGACACCCGAATTTAAGAGTAGTATAATAACAGCGAATATTAACTACGACAAGAAGGCCCACTTAATGGCCAGAAAGCGCTACAAAGGAATCGTCGTTGATTTTCTTCGTTGCCTGGTAACGATCAGCAAACTCCACCGCACTTTGCGGTATATTTAATCAAATTTATAACGAAATTATTTATAGCACTCTAATACTCTAGTTGGCATTGGAAAAACAAAATTGATATCTTCTGAATTGTTTGCAGCGCCCTGTCAAACTTACGTTATGGTTTTTTTTATTATTATCAACAAATATATATTTTGATAAAGTTTGTATTCAACTGGATGTTTTAAAAATCAGTTAACGTTTTTAATTAGTTAATATTGATAACAATACTCAAGGTATGTAATAACTAATATTTAAAAGATTTTGATTTTGTGTTAACGATTTCACCATATTTCCGAATACTAATATTCTGACAAAAGACATCAAGAAGAAAATGTTGCTCGAATTTGCCCCATCTTTTAATATTTAATTAAATTTTGGCGTTTTGGGTGATTTTAAAATTGGTTAAAGGTTTCGCACAATTTTACTGTATATTTCATTCCTATTTTGTAATACAATATAACTAAAAAATAGCGATATTATCTTATATCGAATATTGACTCGTCTATAGAATTTAGGCTTGAAAATTAATCTGACAAAAGGATGAGCTGGTCTATGGCCGCCGCGTCAAAGGTCGCCTGCCAACATGATTCTTTTATTTGTATCATGGCCTGCCGATATTCTGCTAGTATTCGCGCGGGGAAGGAGACACACCTTTGACATGCCGCCGCGGAGAGTGATCCTTCTTATCATATAGTTTTGCCCAAATACATAATAAAAAGATAAAGACTGATGTACTATACTGCTAACGTGCTAACACTCCGTTGAGGTTATGTGTTGGTGTTATACCGAATTGTGCAACAACTGTAGCCAGATTATCAGAAAATGACGCGTCGAAATGAGGATTTTGCTTCATATGTTGTACTGAAAGTATTTTCAAATGTCATTTAAATTCAAGTTTAAATTACCCTTAACGCAACGCATTATTAAATTGGAATTTTAAAAGCTATATCGGTTGTAAAGTCATCGGTACGGGTGGGCAAGAAATTGAATAATCGATTACACTCTTAATATTTTAGTAAATAACTGAATAATCGATTAATCGAAATAATCAATTATCGATATTTTCTGAAATATTAATCGATAAGTCGATTAATCGGTAATTTCTTAAAAGTGAATCGAATAATCGATTATTGTCGCCCACCCCTAATCCCATAATATTGTAGTAAGTGAAACTGAAGGTGAAATTTCGGTAGAATCATTATTGCTGATGCAAGACTGATGTTATTATAAAAAGAGGTAATAAATACTTTGGCTGAATCAGCAGATGAAAATGTATAATTTAGTTTTAATTTGTAAATATGGCTTTCAGAATATAAGCAAATGTTTTTGAACAACAGCTGCACTGATGCTTCTATATTTTTTACTAGTTACGTCCCTATTAGATCAATTTTTAAAAATAGCGATAACTCTGAAATACATGTATGGCAAAATTGCAGGCCCTCATCAACGCGTTTCTGTCGTCCGCTTAACATTCATTTTGCTCGTGAGACTCCTGAATTAACCGTTGCAAAAACAAAATTTGGATCATCGGATTAAAAATTTAAAACCCTTTTTTTTTACAACGAAGAAGCCCTTAATTTTCAAAATCCTTTTTTAAAACGATCTAAGAACATACAAATGATTTTTATACATGATTTTTATCGTTAGTGATAATTGATACTACCTATATATAAATACAGATGATGAGCAAAAAATTCAACAATTATTTGTCTAAAACACGATATATTAAACGTGTAATACTTAATAACTTTTATGTCTTATTTCTGGTAAACCTTATTATGGCCAGCTTTCCTAGAAATTCGACCAGTGTGCGCCGGGTCCAAAGGTCACATGCCAGTATCATGCTAGTTTTCGCGCGGGGAAGGAGACATACCGTTAACGTGCCGCCGTGGAGAGTGAATCTTCTTATCGTAGTTAATATTCGCTGATAATAATAAATGAAAATTTAATATTTATTGAACTAACAAAATCTGAAATATTTTTTAACAAACCTATATATGCAAGAATTACTACATTAGACCTCGCTAAAACCACTATCTATAATTTTCATTATTATTATATGGCAAGAAACTTTTCAAGCTGCAAAGTGCTCTATATGACAACGTTTCACTTATATGAAATCAAAAATACAAATGTTTATGATATGCGAAAAGATTGTTGTGAACATTTCGATACCACAGACCCCTCTGATAATATCTCTACAACATTCCAGATGGTAATAAAAAGGGTATAATGAAAGACCAGAACAATGGTCGAATAATGACACATTTAATCAGTCTAAGATCAAAAATGTTTGTCAATAAAGTATTTACACCGCTGATTAAATAGAAAAAGCTAAGCTTAAAGGAGCGGGAGGAGATCCAAACGATTATGGATAACAAAGGATTGACGAAAAAAATCAAAAATCAACGACATTAAAAATGTGTTATTAACAGTAAAATTACATTTGAAGACTATGTTGATGAGGGCTAAAAATTATGATATCCACACAATAAAACAAACTGAAATAGGTTTAAGACCTCACGATGATATGAGGCGTTACAAAAATTTCAGGAAACACATTTACTAGGGGGACATTATTCAATAATAAATGTTGACTACTAATAGCGTATGTTTAGTAATTTATAGGATATACAGAAATGTATAAATAACGCATATTTGTAGCTCTAGTATATTATAATTTATAGTACTTAGAAATGTATATTACTAGCTGATAAATAAATGCATATAAAGTGTGCATAAAGAATGATCAACTTTTATTAAATGGTTTTTTCGTTTGAAATTTCATTTTCCATTGAAAAAGAAACGAATGGGATGCTTGCTATAAAGAGCTCAGTTCACGTCCTGGCAACCCCGTTAAGGAATTATTCAAATTTGAGTAACTCCAACCACCAGATATTGACTTCTTTTCTCCTCCAGCAGGATAAATAAGAATATATGTTTATCTTTTGGCTTCCAAAAATGATGGTGTCGCCATGATGACACAGGTATGCTTTTAAATTTTTTCTCATCTTAGTTTAAGAAATTGTGTTACACAAAAATGTATCCATTTCGCTTAAATCTGAACTTATTCGACCAAAACTGTCTATCGAAAACGAAAAATTTTGTTTTAAAAATGTTGTTACCCCAACAATGTTGTTACCCCAACAATGTTGTGAACTGGGACTCCATGTTGTTGCCAAAATATATCATTATTACTTTGAATCCAATTTTGGACTACTTGCGTTAATAGCTATAAATATTTATTCCAGTTTTAGGCTCGTGTATTTTAAATCAAGTTTAAGTCCACGGTAGGACAGTAAAAATGATATTGCTAAATTGAATTTAGTTTAACCTGGATTCTAGGTCCGTATATTATTAGTCACTTGGGTTTTGCACCTAGATACTTTAGCTTTCTTTGCGTTTTAGACCCGTGTATTTTAAATCAAACTTAAGTCCATTGTAGGACAATAAGATTGATTTTACTAAATTGAATTTAGTTTATCTTGGATTTTGAAATTGTATAATTTACCAAACTGACCTTGTGTGTTAGTCAGTTTGGTATTTGAGGTTAGGTGTTGGAACCATTATATAGACCCCAACTGTAGGAGGTTTATTTATAGCTCATAAAAGAAGCTGGTAGGTTGTATTGTTTTTATTGATTTTGTTATTTATTTAAGCAAGGTTAACTTTTGTTAAGCATGGGTAAAAAAATTTTATTTATAGAATAGTAATTCAAATTATCACGGAATAAATAAAATACTTTTGTGGATGCTGCGGCAAGGCAAGCCACAAAGATATATAATAATAATAATATTTCATATCTACACACAATTACCCCCATTATTACAGTGAAAAATCAATAACATTCCCTTAAAGCTTTGATATGTAGTTAAGATCCTCTGCATAATATTTTCAAACTAATTTGCTATCAGACGAAAAATTGATTGAAATTAATTAAAATATCTTACCTCTTCACTCTGGGGTCTAACTCTTTTGTACTCCTCAGTAGCATTTTCAACAATAGGTTTCTTTTGTACTACAACTCCTCCTTGGGGTAACGGTAGGTCTCTAGCTAAAATGGCATATTCAACATCCATGTGCTTTATAAAAGGGTCGTTCAAAGCCCTCTTGGCGTTATCTTTATCTTCTTCATCATAAGCTTGCAGAAGCATTTCCAGATTTTGGATTTCAGGAGGATCACAATAGTTTCCTGTATGGGCATAAAAAATAAAATAGAGGGGTGCAAACAGGAAAATGATACGAAATTATTTCCACTTTATTTAATTGCATAATTATATTTTGGCCCGAAACGTCAATATTTATCGAAAAATAAATTAGGCAAATCTAAGCAAAACGCGTTAAATGTTTTGAATATTTAGAACGGCGCATTTCAAAAAAAATCGAATTGAAAAGCGAATACGAGGCACTTATGAATGAGTATATGTCGTTGTTAACAAGTAATAATCAAGAATTATCGGACTATAGTGATGCTTATTACATGAGTCATCACGCTGTTATCAAGGCGTATAGCCTTACAACTCAAGTTCGTGTTGTTTTTAATGGATCGGCTTCCACGAATACAGGTTTGCAACACGTTTTTCCTATTAAAGTTAGCGAATAAAGATTTTATTTAAAAACAAACCTAGCCCCGGAGAGTCGTGTTACAATGCCCGGCTCCGGTAGTGGAGTCGTAAAGCGCCACCAGTTTTCCCCAACTACACTGAAAAAGCTCGGCTGCTGTTGTACGGGGTTGCTAGGCACGCTTATCGAACAAAGGAACTCAATCTTAACTTAACAAGAAAACACAATTTATAATTTAAGGAACAATCTATTTGCTACTAAGTATTTTTTTAAACACAGCAACAATACTACAGTAAGAATTTTGGCGTTTAAAGGCGACAAAGATTTTTATTTATAAGAATATTATAGATGAATAAATTAATAAATATGTATTAAGTATTATAGAATATTTTTGAAATTGTTGTATCTAACAGGCGAAGGAATGTCAAAGACTATAAAGTAAGTAATAATAATGGTACAATATGGAGATTGTACGGAGACCAATTCTGTTGTTAACACTCGGTACTGTATGCCTTATACCTAAACGCTCTAAACAATACAATCCGAAGTGATCACTCTGATTTTACCTTAGCTTATTACATATATGCATGCGTGCGCTAGTAGCTGCACCAATTATAAATGTAACAATAATAGTAGGTAAATGGCCACAATAATTAAATCAATTGACCCGATAAATGAATAAAAAGAATAAAATTATTGAAAACTAACTTAAAGATCGGTTGTCAATCCTTGATTTATATTTAAAAAAAAGGAAAATTAGGAGCGATTATATCCATCCATCAGAAAAATAAATGAATAATGAAACTTGGCTCTTTTAAGGCACAATCTATAGTGCAAAATTCATTATAATTAATCACAAAAACAAAGAAGTATTAATACAGATAAATGCTTCTGTACGATACCCCGTTAGATCCGATCCGTCACACTCAGTAGTGGAGGTAAGAAGTACCTCTAGTGAAGGTGCCGGGCACCTGTAGGTACTGCCCCGAGGGCAGAACTAGGAGAGGAGTAGGTGATAAAATTGGTTGTGGTGTAACCCGGAGATAGGTTTGGCCCAGAGATAGGATTGGCCCGGAGATAAGACTGGCCCGGAGATCCAATTTTGCCGACAGCGTTTGGCGACGGACAATCAGGTTCGTGGCCACTGGTGGCCACCGAGGCCCCGCTACGAGGGACAGAGTGCGCAAACGCCCTGAGATTGTGTACTTTCGCGTCGCGTTGTCTTATAATAACCGAGGAAAGCGCATCAGCGAATACTTTTTGAATCTCTCTCCACAGACTGCTCGCTGCTGCAGGTAGAGTATTTTTACCGTGCTGCGGCTTTTGCGTTTGATGCAAAAACATCAAATGATTTTTGCTGAGTGGGTCTACTCGATATTATTTGTACTCTCGTCTCGGTTTTGGTAAGATGAGCTCCAAAGCCTCTGGAAATAACGGAAAAGGCCTTTAGCATCATGGCGTCCACGTGCTTTACAAGCAATAGAAAAAATTAATTCCAGAGAATATGCTTACCTAGTGCAGTAGTTAAATTCCGATAAATTGGAATTGTGTCAAAACACAAACAGACACCAACACAATATCCCCAAAGAAGGGTAGTATAAAATTACAATACTAAATGTTGAGTCACTACGACTGCACTCAAGCAAAAAGCTTCTCACCGAAGGGTATTTCTAAAAAAACTCTCTATTCGATTCAGTCAATTTGCCTTTCCACTATCACGAGATTAGAAAAAAAGAATGTTGTAACGAAGTTACTATATTTTTAGGGGAATGGTATGCAAGCCGGATTAACTTTCTTATTTTACGAGCTATTCACATCATTCTTTTTCGTAAAATATAATTTAAATATTCTAAACTCAGTTCAATAAAATATTCCGTCGCGAAAAGCCAGGAAATGGGTTTTCACATTTTCCGTAGTACTCGCGCGGTACCGGTAGAACGTCGCGATCTCCGTCGCAGCACCGTGCGCGTGAAGGTCCCCACTCATCGGCCATCCCCCACTACGGGTCGAGTTAACAAAACCGGGCTGCAACGCGCTGAACAGGCAGAACTCACCCGAGTTCTCGAAGAAGACGTCGCCAGCCAGCCAGCCGCCTAGCCCAGCCC
>MU183646.1:97489-111011 GCA_016904865.1 Pissodes strobi | reverse complement strand
GCCGCCAAGCTGAGCCAGACCCACGCCGCTTCCTGCAGGTCGCCGCCATGACAGTCGCCTTCAGCATACCGCCTTTCTTGTCCGCCTTCGCTGCTGCTATATAGGTATTACTGTAGGTACATCTCTCTCCCTCTTATACTACACTAAGCTGGTCTCGGTTTTCTATTCCGATCAGTTATTCTTTCACTACACATGCTCTCTCTCTACACTACAAGCCGGCCTCGGTCTTTCCATTCCGGTCGGCTCTATCTTTACAAGCTCTCTCACACTCAGTCTACCTACCCCGTTCCTTAACTAGCCTACCGCCTCCACGACGGCGTAAAATCGTAGTAGCGAAGCACGACCGGAAAGCAATGACGTATCCGCGCACGCGCAATCCGGGTTTTATATTTCACATAGGCAGGAAGCCTCGTCAGGTCATTTATTAATGTCGCACCGTATCCTATGTATCGTCGTCATCCTTATGTCAGATATTATCCGAACCTTAACGCTATCGTCGCATGTTTCCGTATTCTTCTAAGCATCAGGCCGCGTATATCCATACCCGTCAGGACCAAGTCAGAGGAGCTACGTTGGACCGATGTTGGACCGTCATTCGAGTGCCTGTCCGTGGACTCGTGGATACCGTAATCCAAGTAGCTTCGTCGTAGTAGTACCGTTCCTTAACAGTTGATAACGCGGCTCTGTTTCTCTTCTCAATGTCAATATCATTCCGTTACGTTTCGCATACCATACCCCCCTCTGGCAATATTCTATTTTCAGTTTTTTATCTTTTGGGTTAAGCATAAGTCGCATTAAAGTAACTTTTTAGTTAAGAATTGCTAGTTTAGGTTGACCTCAGTTTAGGTAGGTTGGATTAGTAAAGAATAAATTCTTACGTTGCAACGTTGGGTTAGCTAGGTCATCAGGGTTTTGACGTCACCATTCTTTGTATTTCCAGTTGGCAAATAGAGATGCTGTATTAGGTTTATTGTTGAAATTGTGTGTTTTCTTTCTAAATCCCTTCCTGCTAGTACTAAGTTAGAATAAGCAAGTGAATTTCTGAAAGCAGCCGGCAACCACGCAAACATTCAAGATTGACCCCTGGTTAGCCGTTTCTCCACTGTCTAAAAGCAACCCGGTGCGGAGTGGGCCCTCTACCACTATAATCCAGATGCGGTGGCGCCCGAGAAGCAACCATTGGATGACGTAATGGTTAAACTAGGCAGTCCAATAGCATTTTATGCAGAAGAAATGGCATAGCATGCAAAAGCAAAGAAGCGCCTAACGAGAAACGCCTCACAAATTTGGCGCCCGAGCAGAGACTCCTCACAATGTCGAATCAAGAAGAAGTGATAAGCTGAAAAATTCCAAGTGATTCGATACGAGGAATAATTCTAAGATAATAAACGACTTAGTTCTCGTTTAATATGGTTGTAAAACGACGGCGGGAGCCACAATTAATGAGCTGAAATTAAATTGTTTAAGAAATACTACAAAATTTTCCCAAACGAGATGATAAACTTTTAAAAATCTAAATCGACAGCAGCAATTATGGGAAATAGCTTATTCTTACTACCAAATGCTACCAACAGTACCAACCGAATATTGCGAACATTGCAATAGGCCGCGTGGAAAGATAAATACAAATATCTGAAACCATCAGCCCGAGCCAGAGGTCCCAAAAAGTTTTATCAGAAATTCTCAAAAGTTATGAAATATTTAAACCGAAAATAAAATATGAATTTTACGGATCTAACGAAGCCTAAAAGCAGGTTTTATTAACACCATTCTTAAAATTATAAAACGGTTCTACGGTAATGTAATATAAATTAAATAAAGTTATACTAATAACATAATATCCTATTTTAGTGATTTGATCAAACCTAAGCGAACTGTGGTTTGCTTATCAACTAAAATAAATATAGTCACAAAGTGCCCGAGGGCTACATTTGAGAAAGGGATGATCAAAATAGTTACTCAAGGCCACAACAGTATTATAAAAGCTAATACAAATATATCGTTAACCTATATTTAGAGTAAAATTAATTTACATTAATAAATGCGGCAACCTTAAGCTTATTGACAGCAAATCAAATCAATAAATTTAGAATTAATTAACCGAAGAGTACTGACCCCTTTTCAATAATTCTTACCGCAAAATACAGCATTTTTTTTAGTAGTAATCTAAACGTGTAATAACTAAAATTTGTCTGTTACCCATAAACAATGAAGTGACTGTGAAAGTTTAAATAAACGCAATTAAAGGCAATGTAATGAAAATAAATTATTTGCTTCAAGATTTTGATTGAAAACGACAGTCTTAGAAACATGTTTTCTTAGTGTATAGTTATGTGGTTAAGACACTACCTTTTAGTTTTAAAGTTAAGTTTTAGTGTTTTAAATAATAAATGTATTTTAAAATGTGTTTTAATAACCATATAAAAGATATTAAATTCTTGTAGAAGGGACAAGTTTAAAGAGGGAATTATGTGTCTAGCGTGACATGAAAATGCGCATCTGCAAGATGGTTCGTTTTTTGATATATGAGTCTCGACAGGCATGCTGCCTGTTTTTCTTGATACTAGTGGTAAATATATCACATTAACATCGAACTAGCGCATTAGCAGTTAATATAGGAAAAAAAACTTTGTTACATTGATGATAGAGCAAAGATATATGTATAAAATAACATCACCATTAAAAAATATTTATTGTAATTTATTGAGCTTCTCGATTGCAGTTTCCACATAACTCTTACTTCAGAATCTTCATTACAGTGGTTGTTGAGAGGAAAGAGGGCCTTCCCCTCGAACAGGCACCAACTCATGGCATCGTTTTTCATATATTGCAGGCTTAATTTTGTATTATATTTAGCAGGTTTATTCGTATTTTATTATATCCAACTCGTCAAGTAGCGATTTGCTTCGAAAGTATATGCTCAACGCAGGAATCACCTCATCAATATTTACCAATCCAATACATGGATTTAAGATAACCAGCAAAAAATAAACCTTTTGTTCATTTTTAAAGATTCACCTGCACTCATGCGAAACAAGATAAACAATAAAAGTATACAACATTCTAAATTGTAACCCAGCTCTATTATTAGGTATACGATAATGTACGATATTTCAACAGATACGTATGGAAAATAAACATTTTATTGGAAGTTTACAGAGCACTAGATATCATTTTTTGAATTTTTTATGGCGTATTTTCGGTTTTGGGTCAACAACCATTCATAATTGTTTGACACTGGCGTAAGCGGTAATTCTCTAGTGTATAACTAAACGATCGCCTCGAAAAGGTGCTAGCTTTGTATTTTAAGTATAATATTCCTGAAAGTTTTATTAAGCGCTCACAATTAAAAAATCATTATTTATTTATTAGACCGTGTCAAAGTGGAACTACTTTCCGATCGTTTACCTTCGATTGTTGACCTATACTCATCCAATGTACTGACAATAAACTTAATTTGAATTTCGATTTGAGCTAACATAAAAAAATACTGTCCATTTTCTTACCCCATTCTTTAAAAGCTTTCTCAGCAGCTACAATATCCCCTCTTGCTAACTGAACTAGGACTAATGCTACAACTAATCGCCCAACAGCTTGAAATGCTTCATATGCTTGATGAATAACGATCTCTTTCCTTATGGCATCAGCAGCTTGATCATACCTAAAAACCACAATAGAAATTTAGAAAAACAAGCAGGTAATATTATATTTATTCTAGATTTAAACAACAACTATAATATTTAAAAACCGTGTAGACCAAAATAGCATTTTTTTAATCGAAAGTTGCAAAAAAGATTTCAAACTTAACCAGAAAAGTTACCTACATAAATGAGACAAGACATAATATTTTCATAATTTTAATTTCTCAATGTAATAATTAAAGAAGCAAGTTCAGATTTTTGGGGTCTATATTGTTTTCATAAGATTATTCATTATTCATTTCAAATATGTCTCTAATAGACACAGGCGTAAGCAAAACGTCTAATTTATCATTTACGAATATATTCCATACTCGCTGTTAGATGCTATTCTTGAAATCGGAAAAGGGCTTATAATTTAGTTAGGCATATTTTCGGGGAACTAATAACTTCGACACCCCATGGCCACCTGGAGCAAGATTTCAGTTCCTCAAATAATCCAGGGGAACCTTAAATAGTTGCTTTAACATTTTTACTTTGGCTTGCTTAATAAATTTTTACATGTTTCGTAGAAATAGAAGTAAACCCAACGGTAGAAATACCTGTGAAACCCTATGAAACATCAATATATTCGAGGTTCCGCATATAACTCATAATCAATAAAAAAACACTCAACTCAAAGCATTAAAAATAAATTATCAAGGGAAAAAAATCAGAGAGAAAAAGTCAATCTCTTTTCCTGTAAAAGGGTCTGTCGGCTGCTTAAGGCTGGAATCACCAGGCTGCCTCAATAAATGGAAGAAAAGGCCTCTGACAAAAAGCAGTACTAAATCCCGTTACGGAATGAGGTTCAGGCACCAAATAACAAACTAATTAAAGGTAAGGTACAGGCAAGGCTTGAAACTCACATCACACGGCCAACATATGTCACATCCAACGTGGAATAATCTTTCCACCCCCCGCTACGGAAATTATGACTGACAACAACTACGCATCGCAACCTAAAATTGATAACCAATCAAAATTCAGTAGGCAAAAATCAATAAGTCCGAACATTACGCACGAGGTTGAAGATCCTAGGCGACATAGCTATATTCACGGTTTCATAGCTATTCGGAACCGGAAACGCTAGAAACCACAGACTTTAATCTCGGGGTCCCTACGCGCCAAATTCAATTCGTCCAAAATTAAAATTTGTTTAGAGACGCAAATTTTATTTTTCATTGAATAGGACTAAAGTAACGTCGAGCGATGCGGCGCGCGAATGGGCGAAACTACGAGGGTATTTCGCAAACAAACATAATTGCACTTGAAACGCTAAAGGGCGCCAGCGTTTTTTAAATATTTTCGCTTCGAAATACAATAGCAAAATCGGCCGTGACAACTTATCGAACTTTTAATGGCGAACAAATATTTAATGATTGTATTAAGATAAATTAAAACCAACTTACTGTTGTAATTTAACGTGAAGTCTTGCCACTTTACTAGTATACTCAGCAGCTTGACGCTGATTATCTTGGATCTGAAAAGCATATTATTTTTAAATAAAACTGTATATTTATTTATTTAATCATAGCAAAATGAAACTACAAACTAAAAAGTAGTGTGTGCTCCATGGAGTAACATTATGTGTGTGTATACAACAAAATGTTCACACAGTTCAAAAAGGCTCAGTACACAATACACTGAAACATCTTAGTTTTGAAAATAGGTATGTGTACCAGGTAAATCAGATTCAGTGTAACTCTGTAGCGCTTTTTGCCAGGGTTGCCAATCTAAAAAAGAAAAGTAACAAGTCGCAATAACTCAAACAACGATGATTACCGCCATCTTCGAATTCTTCATTTTAATATTCGAAGCATCAAATACGATTAAACATATTATTGGATGAAGTACAGCCAACATCTTTGCTTGTTATTGAGCATTGGCTTAAAGGTGTAGATGTTGAAGCAATACACCTTGACAATTTTGGCTTGGTGTCATATTCTTCTCGTGCTGACCGAAGAGGTGGAGGCACAGTAATATATCTGAGGAATGATCAGGCTACAAAGAGTTTGAGAGTTACTGACCGCTATTTGGATGAACATTTTGAGTGTTACGTTAGTAAGTTTGAATTTAGAAATTGTATATGTCTATGTATCTGTGTATACCGATCTCCACCCAGTGTGTTCCAGGATCTCTTAAATAAATTGTCTGAGATATTGGAGGAAAGCTTTTCTCCAAAGAAATACTTAATTTTAGCTGGTGATGTTAATTAATGTTTTACTTTAATGTCAATAACACCGAGTCTGATTCAATTGTCTCCCTTTGCCAAAGCTTACGGTCTGAAACTGTTACATAACAATTTAGCACGGATATGTAACAGATGAAAGTCAAATAAAGTCAGTGATTCCACCCTTAATCTCGCATCATTTTCGAACGACAGTTGCCTTAATCGGGCTGTTAGAGGAATAAACTGAAACAAGTTAGTTATATACGTAATTTCAGACACCAGTTCGTATGGTATTCTACATCGCTATCAAGGAAACATTTAAGTATATAGCAGTGCATTTCAATTGAATCATTTACCTTGCGAATAATTTCCTTTTTCGGCAGTAATATACCTTAAAAGAATTGTTGGTTGCCTACGGGCGCGTTAAATATAACGCACTTTGGAACGTTTAATGAAAAGGGTTATTCTTGGAACGTTGCCAGATGTTTAATTGGCAAAGCGGTTGCCCTTTCATTTTTACGTGATTACGATGCAAGCCAACAGGAAAATACATAATTAATTGATGTGCTGCCTTGTCTTGATATTAAACGACTGTTTTTCGCTTTCGCGTTAAAAATACGCAGTCAAGATATGTTATTAAATGCGTATATTCCGTAACTTGGCAACGTCGCTCGAACTACTTTGCTTGCTGCTTGATTTTAGCAAGGAAAAAAGCCAACTGGAGCTAAAGGTACGTTTATGCATTGAACAGATTGGATGTTAGAGATTGTAAATGACGCCGGCCGGAACGAGGTAGTTGCTGTTTGCCTGGTCATTGTCGATGATGGATTTATCGCTGGATTTCTTTGTTCTGCCAGCAATGTATAATATTATACAGCCTTAGATACGTTTCATTGCATATTGTAGATGTTAGTAAATTTGGCGACATCGACTGCTGTAGTTTGCGTTTGATTACAGGACAGTGTGGAACGGGCTTATGGTTCGAGTTTTTTTCTAGCTTTTTAACATCGAATTTCACGAGCTAGTTGCTGGTTTTTGGCTCGATATCGTCCTCTTTCTTCAGAAAACCTTCTTAGGAGGTAGTGCGTTCGCCTGATAAAAGTTTAAGAATTTGAAATTCGCCCTAAATAGGGGATTATATTTCTGTCGGGAATTAAGTCGCAAGTTACTTGGTTGCTCTAGTTTATGGCTTGACTGTGGATGGGCTGGTTTTTGCCTAAAGTCAAGGATTAGTAACTTGCCACGTGCAGTGTATTCTGGAACAAAGTACGCCGTTTCCTTCTTCGAGGAATGTATGTAAAGTGTGGCAAGTATAACTGGAACAGCGGAAAGAATGCGGGCAAAAAATTGGCGATGTTGTCGAGTAGTTTTTTGAGAACTAATATTTATACCTATTATTTAGATAAACACATAATTTAATATACTCATTAACTCATTGAAAATAAAAAGTAATATCCAAACTGGAACTTTACTATTACTTCAACTTTAATTCATAATCTATTTTACACATTATCAATTTAAATAAATTAGCGGCATTTATATCTATTTGCCCGATACATCCGGCAACAAGTCCGTCAAGTTCCCCTCGTCCTCGTGACAAAGTGCATCAAGGCGATTGGCTGTAAGTCAGTTTTCCTCTCTTTGCTTCTCAGACGTCGCTGTTCCAAATAAGTTTGCCACACTTTAGAAGAGAGCGTTTGCTCCCCAATTCGTCATTACCATCGAAAAACCCTAAGTAGTTAGGTAAATAAATATACATATCTTATATTTTGTACATACTCATTTATTTTCTGTACAGAGGGGATTTATTTATCAGAGTATAAGTTATTTCATTATAGTTTTCTAACGGGTCTCAGGGAGAATTGAAATACTGCACAATACTGCTATATAGAGTGTTACTTTTGAAAATTTATTAATTTTTGCACGTAAATCACGCAATATCATCAAACAAAATATAATTTAGGCCTGGAACAGGCAAAGCATGATTTATTTATACTCATTATTATTACAAGAAGTAATATTCTGGGGAAAATAAGCGTATTGAATGATAGTTCATGATACCGTTCTCGTATCATATTGTCGTCGAACACTCATAACTGTTTCATTGTCTTATGGGCACCCGTATTGTATAATAGGGTTTAATAATGTATAAAATTGTATATAATCTTTGATAAATTTCTTTCTACATTGAATTTTGCTTATAGGAACTTGTAAAGTCGTACATAAGCTTAGTAAATTTAGATTTAATATTAATGATATAAATGGACAAGCTTTGTTCTTGCCTGGGGGTCTGAACTCTTATAAGAGCATGCAGTGGTGATATTATTAGTCAGTTTTCTTAGTATTTGATGTCTATCACCTGTAGGGTGATATGATATTGTTATATTATGACCTTCGCTTTTTGGCAAGACGACTAATATTATTTTTAAATACTCTCATTATTATTTTTAAATACTCATTGATTTGGGAGTGTTCTGAAAGAGGAGCTGCTTGAAATTGCAGTAGAATGCATACTTAGCGCTTGTTCTCTTTCAGGGTTTTTTTCTTTGTACGGGAGCCAGTTTTTCGGGGAGGCATTTTTGTTGCAAGCCAATTTTACGAGGAGCTATTTTGGCTGGAGCTGTGGTGCTTGGAGTTGTGTATCTGGAGCAAGCTATTGTTATTTGGAGCGAGCTTTGCTTGAAGAGAGGTTAAGTAGCTAACCAAGTAGCCAGTCAATACAGTTGGTTGTGGTTTATTGGTACCAACTGTAGCCATAGAGGTATGGGGATTACCTCAAATGCCACTGAGAGTTTATGGTCCCAAGGTGCATAGCTGAAGTCTGCGTGCAGAAGGCCGTAGGTGATATCGGCGAAGACCAGTTAAGATAAGTTTAGGTTATATTTGTGATCTTTTCGGCATAATGTTAGTGGCGTATCACTGATATTTTCACGCGTGTATTTTCAGCGTGTTATTGATATTTTCCAGCGTATATTAGATTGCGTGTTTTAGAGTTTTTCCGCCGTTGTATCATATCGCGTGTTTAGTTTTCTGCGTGGTACTGATATAACTATACTGGGCACTGTTTGGGTGTAAGCGTAGCTTACCTATGTAAATCTAATTAACTGCTGAATCTACTAGTGTGATTCTATTAATGCTCATGTTTTTTATGTATTACCTTTCTTTGATCTTACAATTTGATTTATATTGCGTTAAATGATCAACATTGTCGTTCTGATTTATTGACTATTCAGTTTAAATAATTTTACATAACGGTATTTTATAATATGAATCAGTAAGGTTTATTCATGTACAACTGCGAGTCGTCTACCATGGTATACGCGCCCAAAGTTTAGTAGCTACTATTAGACGGATAACTGTGATTGTTGATTAATTGGTTCAACTTGGTTTGATCTTTCGTAATCATTTGGTGTTATATTGTTACTTCCGTTATAGCTAAAGCGTAGCTAATAATTGTTCGATCACTCTTATCTAATTCACTTTTATTATAACGCAATTTTTAATTCAAATTACTGTCCTTACATTTATGAGCATATAGATTATTATTTGTTTCCAATTGAGCTCTTTTACCTGTTGTATATTTATATTATTTTGATTATTGGAAGTAATATGACGACACGTTACTGTCAAACCTAACGAACGCCAATAAATTTAAACCTTTTATTTGCTCTGAAATCCATCAACCAAACAATTGTATTTATCAGTCGTCTGGATTTTAAATCGCCCTTGCGTAACGGATAATCGTCGATTTGGATCGCCCTTATGGATTCTTAAGACCGAGGATCTTCCTGTTTGGATCTGCGGATTTGGATACTTCAAACTGGTGGCGTCCTGGTCAAGAGTAAGTAATTGACCCACTCCCACGCCGACGAGCAAGTCGGAGCACACATGTTGCGCTGGCCGTATCCTTAAGGGTATTCATTATATCTCGCTAACACATTTAAAAGGGTTTTACGCGCAACACCTTTCTTGATCTTACAATTTGATTTATATTGCGTTAAATGATCAACATTGTCGTTCTGATTTATTGACTATTCAGTTTAAATAATTTTACATAACGGTATTTTATAATCTGAATCAGTAAGGTTTATTCATGTACAACTGCGAGTCGTCTACCATGGTAAACGCGCCCAAAGTTTAGTAGCTACTATTAGACGGATAACTGTGACAATTGATTAATTTGTTGGACTTGGTTTGATCTTATAGATAGCTGAAGCGTGCCTAATAATTGTTCGATCATTCCTTATCTAATTCACTTCTAGTATAACGCAATTTTAATTCAAATTACTGTCAATAGATGTATGAGCATATAGGTTATTAATCGCTTTCAAATTATGATCTTTTACCTTTTGTTATATATTTATGTCATTTTGATTATTGGAAGTAATATGACGACACGTTACTGTCAAACCTAACGAACGTCAATAAACTTAAAACCTGCACGAACGTGACCGTTTTTTATTTGCTCTGAAATCCATCAACCAAACAATTGTATTTATTAGTCGTCTGGATTTTAAATCGCCCTTGTGTAGCGGATAATCGTCGATTTTGGATAGCCCTTATGGATTCTTAAGACCGAGGATCTTCCTGTTTGGATCTGCGGATTTGGATACTTCAAACTGGTGGCGCCCTGGTCAAAAGTAAGTAATTGACCCACTCCCACGCCGACGAGCAAGTCGGAGCACACATGTTGCGCTGGCCGCATCCTTAAAAGTAGGTATCATCTTATTCATTATATCTCGCTAACACATTTAAGAGGGTTTTACGCGCAACAATACGACATGCCGTTGCCGTCGTTCTAGGAGGAATGAGTCGGGTGGTACACAAATTGACAACATATTTAGTAATTTCCCTCCTAATGTTGCTAAATTTGAAAGTCTTAATTGTGATTTATCGGATCACTGTGGTCAGATTTTAAATGTAAAATTGTTGGTTGGAGGGCGACAGCGGTTCGTCAAACGAAGATTTTACACAAATGATGGTATTTTAAAACTTCGAAGTGCTCTAATCAGCGAGAAGTGGATGGAGGTGAATGTGGTAAGTGATGCAGATGGAAAGTATGACATATTTGGAAACATTTTCAATTATTATTTTAATTTGTTTTTTTCCTTTGAAGACTTCTAGAGTAAGGGGCAAAACGAAGAATTAGATAACTCCTGAAATCAGGAAATTTTCTGACTATCTTAGAGACCTGTACAACATTGCTAAAAATTCTGGCAATTCTAATATTTTAAAATAATACAAGAAAGAAAGAAAAATTTATAGAAAACGAATCTCTGGGTTAAGAAAGAATTTTTAATGAACTTACAAATAGGATGCACCAAAACTTATATATCAGGCTTGAAACATCGAATGGAATAGTCGATGAACCTGAGTTGGTTGCAGAATTGTTTAGTGAGGCGTTTATTTTGAATCCTACCCGATCAAAGGAAGTAGTCATACTTACCCAACATTTTTTCTTACACCTGTTGATGTTCATTATAAGGAGTCTGCCTAATAAGCGATCAGCTGGCTTGGATGAAATTCCAGTGTTTATATTAAGGAAGGGCTGATTTGGTTGCTGAACCCTTGGCTAGCATAATTAATACATGTTTCCTAACGGGCGTTTATCCTGGTTCTTTAAAAAAAACCAAGGTGATCCCCGTTTCTAAAAAGGGGAGCAGAAGAAACATTGATAATTACAGACCGGTATCTTTATTGCCATCAGTGTCGAAGGTCCTGGAGAGAGCAACCAACTTATAAGTGTGTGTTTGTGTGTTGAGGGAGATGCTAGGAGATTTTATTTAGCGACGAAGCTACTTTTTGCTTAAATGGTCAAGTTAATAGGCCACAATTGTAGAATTTGGTCTAGACATAATCTCCATTGGAGAGAAGAACTTCATACCCAATACCCTGAGAAAGTTAATGTGTGGGCGGGAATATTGGACAACAGTATTACAGCACAAAAGTATTTAGAACTTCTTAGATAACGTATTCTTCCTGCCATCCAATAAAATAGAAATATAGGTGAAATCTGGTACCAACATGACGTTGCTCCGCTCCATTATTCAAGGGAAGCTATGCAGTTTCTGAACAACCAATTTCCAGGGAGGTTGAGGGGAAGGCGTGGCGCCTTAGATTAGCCACCTAGATCCCCTGATATGACCCTATTGGACTTCTTCTTTTGGGGTCCTATGAAGAACTGGGTTTACAGAGATTGTCAGGAAAAGTTGAATGAACTCCGCGAAAGAATCCGCGCTGAAGCAGTATTTATAACACCGGGCATGCTGAACAACAGACTGCGAGAGTTTTATGATCGACTGGGATATTGTCTGACCAATAAGGGCGCACAATTTGACCATTTAATTAAAAAATGGTGTCATTAAAATATTATATTCTGTTGCGTGTTAAACTTTTATTAATTTAATTGTTAAATTATTGTGTTATCCGTTGGCTTTTAATCTCATTCCTATTTTAGCGTTAGCTATTGTTGTTTTGTCATCGTTTTTGCGCCCGTTGGCTTTTAAACAAGCTCTAAGTATCTGCCTGTGGTAGAACTTGGACCAGTTCCAAGCCTGGAAAAAGTGTGAGGAGAGGCACCACCAAAGCATTAAATAAAGGAATTAACACCATGTTTCTGAAAAGGCTGGAGCTTTAGAACAAACGGAACCCAAGTTAGAATAACATATCAGTTTTCCAAAATTGACATTAAATATTATAACTTCTTTTATTTGAAATGAAACCTGTGAACATTTTGGAGTTTACTAGGTTTGGCTCACCTAATCCATCGCTATACTACGTATAGCGCAAAATTGGAAAATCTGACAACAATGGCGAGACTATTGGTCAATTCCGCATGCTCAAAAACTCCCAGCGTTCCGGTACTTTTTACTAACACACACACACAAAGACATTCTAATCTCTTAAACATACCCCTGCAATCTCAGCGGCATGGCGATACAAATTAAGAGCATCAACTGGCATTTGAGATTCCAAAATTTTAGCTGTCTTCTCTAACGTAGATGCTGCCGAGTCAGCACTTCCCTGACTCTGAAACATGTGGGCTGCACGCTCGGCCATATCGTAAATATCTCTCAGATCACCCATTTCCTTACAGATTAAGATGCATTGGTCTAAAGCTTTAGCGGCATAGAAAAGTCTGTGAAAAAACTATTAAGGAAAATATAACATGTATTTGTTTAGTAAATATAATGGGTACTCAAAAAGTTGTCTAAATAGGTCAGCTTAACGAACTATAAAAATAAGAGAAATTGATGGAAACCAACAGTTTAATTTATGAAATCAAAAATATGGATGCTTATGATTGTAACGCTCAGTTCCCAAACAAATACAAACCTAAATTTACATAAATATACAAGTTTACAATAATCTCCAACTTCACAATAATCTCCAAGTTCACAATCGGTGGTACAGCCTTTAGTGCAGGAACAATGGCGGCCCCCAGCTTTTAGACAGTGGAGAAGGGTCGTGGTGAGTTATAATGCCTGAGCGCCACGCGGTTAACTTATCGTCATGCCCTGATGTTGGATCTTCAGTGAGATTCGACTAATAACCACGAATTGCTCTCCTCCCCGCTGTAACCTATTGAAAAACTTGGAAGGGGAAACAAAAAGAAATATCACCCCAATTAAACAAAAATAACAAGTGTATATTCCGTATTGGTGACTATACT
>MU183646.1:0-87489 GCA_016904865.1 Pissodes strobi | reverse complement strand
CTGAGGCCGATGCATCCAGTGGAAGCGGCCCTAGGTGGTAGATGCATACGCCTACTCGCATCGTCCGGTGAAAGACCACCCCACCAGAACTGGGAAGCGCTAAGTGGTTTTCCCGAATCACGTTCCGTTTCCGTGCTGGTGGTTCCGGGTTCCACAGTAGGAATATAATAATATGGGCATGATGGTGCTTCCAAGATCAAAATATTCCGGAGGTAAACTCCCCGGCCATTCGGATTTCCGGGCGCTGGGTGGCCCTGGGAGCCCTTCATTCCGCATTTCACAGACAGCAAAGATACCGAACCAATTTAGAATTGATTTCTGCAACATAAGAGGCCTAAATACAAACATAAATTCGGTACACCAACATCTACATGCAAATAGACCACACATACTAGCCCTTACAGAAACACAAGTATGTTCTACAACAACAGCAGTGAACTACCCTTATCCTGGTTACGACTTACATACCCGATTTAGACATAAGTTCGGAATATGCCTTTTTGTCCGAAGCGACCTATCATGTCACCGAGAGGAAACACTCGAACCGAACAACCTTGACGTCATGTGGCTCAAGTTCACCGCCAAGGGATTAACCAAGTTTATATGTTGTCTCTATCGCCCTCCGAGCGATAGAGCCTACCAAAGCTTTTTTTCAACACTAGCTACCACTTTTGACTCAATACAGGTTGATCACCCCAGTTCAGAAATAATCGTTCTGGGAGACTTCAACGCCCACAACACCAACTGGCTCAAACATCACAACAAGACCGACAACGAAGGTAGAGAGGCTGAAGCATTCGCCATCAGCTGCGGGCTTACTCAAATTGTAGACGAACCAACTCGAATCTCAGAGAGGGGCTAATTCGCCGCCCTCCTGGATCTTTTTCTAACCACCAATCCTGACCAGTACACAGTTACAGTTGGTCCGCCATTAGGTACTTCCGATCACAAACTTATTACAACGGTTTGTGAATTGCCACTCATACAGAAGGATCCACCATTGCCTCGCAAAATCTGGCATTACAATTCTGCAAACTGGGACGATCTAAGGGAGTTCTACCTAGATTTTCCTTGGCTCGACGTCTGCTTTAGCGCTGACGACCCATCAGTCTGCTGCGAAAAGATCACGCACGTAATCTCCTCAGGAATGGAAGCATACATCCCAAATTCCATCAAGTTACCATCAAAAGGAAAGCCCTGGTTCGACAGAAGATGCGAAAGAGCTGTGGGTAGGAAACAGCAAGCCTACAAGTACTGGCAGCAAAATCAGACCGCTGAAAATCACAATTATTTTGTCGAAGCGAGAAACGAATGCAAGCGTATTATCGACGAAACTAAGGACAAACACAATCAAAGGATCAGGAATAAACTTTTGCAATGCCCCAGTGGCTCCAGGAATTTCTGGTCGGTAGCAAAGGCAGTAAGTAACAACTTTACAGAAACGTCTCTCCCACCTTTGACAGACGAACGTGGCATCACGGCGACTACAGCCAAGGAAAAAGCAAACATGCTCGCCAAAATGTTTTCTTCGCACTCTACCTTAGACGTCCCCCAAGGCAAGACTCTCCCCACCATATCGAACATCAACACTACCATGGCAGAAATCAAATTTCATCACCGTGATATTCGTAAAATCCTTAAAAATCTAGATACGCAAAAGGCATCAGGACCGGACGGAATACCTGCCATCGTGTTAAAGAACTGCGCCAACGAACTAACACCCGTTTTTTCCAGGCTTTTTTCTTTGTCTTACGGAAAAGGGATTTACCCATCTTCTTGGAAAGTCGCTCGAGTGCAACCTGTTCCAAAAAAAGGCAAGAAAACCACGCCCTCAAACTATCGTCCAATTGCCTTGCTTCCAATAATCTCCAAAGTCATGGAACGTGTAGTCAATCAGCAACTGCTCAAATACCTCGAGAACAACAAAATAATCAGCGATAATCAATACGGCTTTCGCAAAGAGAGATCGACAGGAGATATATTGGCCTATGTCACTCATATATGGAGTAGGGCAATTGAGAACTACGGAGAGTCTCGAGCGATTGCGTTGGATATTTCAAAGGCATTCGACAGAGTTTGACATGACGGATTGCTCAACAAACTACCGTCCTTCGGACTGCCAGCCTCTCTCTGCAGCTGGCTTGCCAGTTTCCTTAAGAGCCGATCTCTGCACGTTGCAGTCGATGGACATATCTCGGACACATTCACCATCAACGCGGGCGTGCCTCAGGGCGCAATACTTTCACCAACTCTGTTCCTCATCTATATTAATGACCTGCTGACCGAAATAAATTATCCTGTTTACAGTTTTGCAGATGACAGTACCCTTGTCTCCCACTTTAGATCAGAAAAACCCTTACTAGCGACTGAGACTCATCACCGCAGACAGGAGCAGATTACAGCAATTAATCAAGACCTGGAGAAAGTTCAAACTTGGGGCGACCGAAATTTGGTCCAGTTCAATGCAGCAAAGACCCAAGCAGCCACGTTTACCAAGAGGGCCAATACAGCGGGCCCTGACATTATTATGGCAGGGTCGACCATTCCTTCATCCTCGTCAATCGGACTGCTGGGTATCTCGGTCAACAGCAATATGTCCTGGCATGACCACGTTGCTAACATCGCAAAATCAGCCTCCCAGAAGCTTGGTGCGCTATTTCGCAACAAAAAACTCTATACACCGCAGCAGTTGCTCTTGCTCTACAAAGCGCAAATAAGACCGTGCTTAGAATATTGCTCACATATCTGGGATGCCGCACCAAAGCACACCCTAAAGCTGCTGGATTCCATTCAGAAGAGAGCTGTGCGTCTCGTCGGCGACCCGGAATCTAGATAGTCTGGAACACCGCAGACATGTAGCCGAGATATCTTTGTTTTACAGATACTTTCACGGCAGATGTTCTCAGGATTTGGGCCGCCTCATCCCGCCCCTGGCAGCTCCTGTCAGACACTCACGACAGACGGCAAGAGCGCACCAGTTCGTCGTACAACTGGAAACACCTAGAACATCGCTTTACAAGAACTCCTTTGTCTGGCGCACTGCATCACTGTGGAACTCACTCCCAGGACATCTGTTTCCCACTGACTACAACTTACAAATATTCAAGAGCCGTGTCAATCAACATCTTCGCACACACACCGCTCGTCGAGCGCCATAGGGTCTCCCTTTAGTGTGTGTGCCACTGCCATAAAAAAAAACCGAGTTAAATTAACTTAGTATAGTCTATGTGATAAATTCGGTATTTCTATCACCGTCTAGGTTGCAGGTTGCAGCAGGGCGTTTAGAAGAAGTGAACTTCTAAATTTTATAACCTTTTATTTGACACCTCTCAAATTTTAAATTAGAGTGACAGATTGACAAGAGGTTGGAATTTTCTGTATTGTTTATAACCTTTTCGCTTGACACCTTTCAAACTTTCAATTTAGGCTACCAGGTTGACAAGAGGGTGTGTCTAGTAGTCAATAACTGTAAATAGTAATTTACTTAATAAGCTAGAGGAGCTTGCTCTATTTTCCTATTTTAAAATAAAGTATTGGCCTCACATGCTTTGTATTATTTAGGGTGTATTTGAGAATGTAGATTTTGAATGGTAACCAAGCAGGTAGCGTAGACTTCGTCAGGTAATGATTTACTTAATTTGACATTTGAATTTGTACTTAGTTTCTTTTATTTCCAAGTTTTTTTTACTGTGTCCGAATAAACATCGATAGGGCTTGTCAACAAAAGTAAACTTGGTGGCGTCCAACCCCGACTTGGACTATTACTTATTTTGATTTAATTCCATATTCAGGTACAATAATACGGAACTTGACAGTGGGAAAATATAAGTTCGAACCACTCCCCCGAGACGAGCCAGGCCTGATGTTCGATTGCAGACGGTGCTGGTTGAGCTATTACGAGGACTGGTGTTGACCGAACTACATGGTAGACATCTGATTGTAGTTTAACCTTTTGGTAAATATTAATTTGATAGTAATCTGTCGTTCAGAGCCATCCGCCAAGTAGTTTTATCTTTGAATTGAATGTAACAAATTGGCAACCAACGCCAATAGAATTAGAATCGAACGTAATATGCCCTCGTTAACCCAAATTTCATCCAAGTAATACATGTTTCTCCGTTCCCTCCTGTAATTTCTGATATCTCTTAAATATAGTTTTCTCCAACAGATTATTTCTTCTTTATCTATTAAATCTGATTTGACAAGAAAAGTTCAACTCATCAAGTATTTTCCAAAATTGCTTTCTATACATTTATGGTAAATTATCGTCTTCCCTTTTAACTGCTAAAATTTTATCTATTGCTGGAATCGTCTTCATAAAATAAAAGCATTGCTCTGTTCTTTTTATCATATTTCTGGCTTGTTCATCCACTCCTGACGGTTTCTACAAGAACTTTTCTTAGGCAATTTCACATTGTTTCAAATGTTTCTTTCACTGAGAAGCCTGTACATTGTTGATTGATTGATTCCAGTTATATTGACACATGAGGAGATCATATTTCAAACACTACTTCCAAGCATCTGGTGAGCAACAAGACAAGTCCTTGCTCTGGAAACAAGAAAACCCTTGCCAACTACCCGAATAAAATTTGATGTCATTTTTGCAATTTATGAGAAAAGAATATGAGAGTTTATACTTAGAAAGAGAGATACGTGTTTACGTCTTATAGGCTTATAGGCTTTTACCCACGCTTTCAAAGAAACCCTGTCAGATAATTTTTGTTTATACAACTCTAACATGCGGAGACCATACATCAAATGTACCATTTTTTTATTATATGATTTTGACATCGATATAGATTCAATTACGTTAAAACATCTTCAAAAGATAATCGACGATTAGGTTACTCGTAGCTTTTCTTCAGATTTATTGTCTATAGTTTGTTACTGGTCAGATATAAGAGAGTATCTATAAAGCTGCTGGTGCTACAAGTACAAAATGCATTACAACTGCACCTAAGTCACTGCAGTTTATATATTTTTGATGATCTCCAGTTATGTTTCTATCCCACTAAAATTTTAAATAACAGTATTTGGAGAAGACAATTAGACACTATTTAGTAAATGTTTAACTTCTACATTAACATTTCTTCAGCTAATATGCTCAAAAAAGGATACCCCCTGTTTTGCCTGTGACAGTCTGCAGCTTTGAGAAGACAATCTTTGCATTTTTGGTATGACTTGGCAATTCTAAAGCAAGTCGCTAAAACATAATTTGTAAATACTTGCAAAAATGAAACTGAAAAAAAAAATTACCTGCTTTGTTGTATTCATCGGCGGCGTTATCATAGTCCGGTCGCCACTTCAAAAAAGAAGTTTTGAGGCTAAAATTAAAGAGTTGGATTAGACAAATATTTTTAGTATTTCAAGCGGAAATGCCATAGAATTACAAGTTCTCGAAAAATTCGGAGACATTTCCACTTGTCTTGTCATTTATTAAATATTTCTTTTCGAAAATACCTCAAAATGCCTGTAACATTACTTCAATTTTAAACATGGTTCTAGAAAAGAATATGTCTCTTGTGCGTGATGTTTTAGCGACATTTGGAATGAATGTATGAATTTTATCAAATGTTCATGTAAAAAGTAAGAATTATGCACAATAACTTACAAACCCTTCTTTCAATATTCGGGTTTACGCAATGCTCGTATAACATACAGTGTGTCGCAGATTTGGCTTACATGTATTGCTATCTCGGAAACTATTAGAGCTACAATGTTGGTTAAATTAGGAATGTTTTAGACAATTTAATTTCAAATTCAAATCTGCCTTAAGATTTTATTTATATCTTATGCTTTTTGAGATAATTAAGAAAAAACAAAATGGTGCATTATTAACTTTTGACCGTAGTTCGTAAACGACTGTTCTTATGCTTTTATGATTAATACATTATTAGGACACATAAGAGTAATTTAATTTAAGAGACGTACTGTTTTCGAGATATTTACAGACATTTTTGTTTTCATACGGACGCCATATTGGATTTTTGCATTTTTGGAAAGAACCTCTCACGAGCATTTCAATAATGTATCACAAGTCTAGGTTCTTATCTTCCTTAAGCTCTAAAAACCAACATTATTGTGTTTTTGACAGTAGGCTTTGAGTAGGACGTGTAGCAGCCTTTATGAAACAAATGATGACGCGTCTTATAATTCGAAAAGTAAATGGCATTAACTAGCGCATTTTATTTCTCTTTTTAAAAAGTGTTTAACGAGACCTTTACGTTGATTTCAAGTATTTACAATGGCTGTTAATTATTTCAACGAAGAAAACTTGGATATGCTAGAATTCTATTTTAAAGCTAACAGAAATACAAAGGCTGCAGCACATGCATACGAAGAACAATTTCCGGAGCGGCATCAACCCAACCAGAGACATATTAGATTCTTAGCTACAAACTTGTTAGCTTATGGATCTTTTGTGAAGCCAAAACCCAAAACTTATACAACAAATAATGAAGCAAGATCCCCTACATCGGTAAGAAAAGTGGAAGAACAGACAATGCAACTATTCCGAAATCAACTTTGCATCAGGTTTTAAAAAACACCGCTTTCATCCGTACTCTTGAGGGAAATGATTTCCATAGACGAATCACGTTTAGTCAATGGCAAGGTCAATGGTTTATCAACAAATGTCAACAGACACCCAATTTCCAATCCAAAGTTTTCTGGACAGATGAAACCAGGTTTACAAATTGCGGAATCTGCAACAAACACAATCATCATTGCTGGGACATTGTAAGACACTGTTGAACATCAATATATTCAAGGTTCCACTTATAACTCATAATCAAGAAAGCATTTACACTCAGAGCAACAACAAAAAAAAAAGAAATATCTAGAGAAACAAAAAAAAATCAAGGGTAAATTACCTGTAAGGGTCTTTCTTGGTAGCGCACGCCGGAGGAGAAGACATCTGTAAGAGAGATTAAAGTGGAATTCAAATCCATCCACATGGCATCACAAAATGGTGACATTCACAGAAAAGAAGATGCACAAAAACGTAGAAACACTCGCCTGTCTAAATTAGCATTTAAAGCGCAGATATGGTCTGAGACTTGAAACAACAAGGCCCGACTGAAGAATCCCTCAAAAGGCAAATTCAAAAATTGAATCCAGTCGGCACCCAAATCTGCCAATTGACGACAGGTGGACTCAAAAGTGACGCCGAACCAAAATCGCTAATCCAACATGGAATAATCTTTCAACCCCCACTACGAAAATCATGACTGACAACAATTACGCATCACAACCAAAAATTGATGATCAATCAAAATTCAGTACGCAAAAATCAATAAATCCCACACTTGCGTACGACGTCGAAGATTCTCGACAATGACGCGAATTGGGAAACGGATATTAACCCCAACACCGGGACCCGTACGCGCGAAATTCAATCCGCCCAAAATTGAAGTTTGTCTAGCGACGCAAATTTTATTTTCCATTGAATCGGACCAAAGTAACGTAGAGCGAAGCAACACGACTACTGGGCGAAACTACGAGGGCGTTTCGCTAACAAATATAATTGCGCTCGAAACGCTAAATGGCGGCTGCGAGTTTTAATGCTATTTTCGCATGAAATACAATCGCATAATATCGGCATGTGATAACACGTTATTTATTGCGTGAAAAAGGCTGTTAATAAAAAGTAAAATGTCCCTGGTTTTATTGGTATCATTCCGGAAATTGGTATTTTCATGTATGTGCTGCAGCTTCTGTATTTCTGTTAGCTTTAAAATAAAATCCTATCATGGCCCAATTGTTTTTTATTGAAACTTAGTCATACTAAGTAGTTAGTTCAGAAGAGCTTACAAACGAATAAAAATAAATCACATAATAATTATAACTCAATTATTATGGAATGATAACAGGTGGCATTCCGAACGGCACTCCTTTTTTCATAATCGCGAACACGTATACTGTTTTAGAGCTTAAGGAAGATAAAAACCTAGACTTGTGATACATCATTGAAAAGTTCTTTGAGGAGCTCTTTTCAAAACTGTAAAAATACAATATGGCGTTCGTATGAAAAACAAAAGTTTGTGTAAATATCTCGAAAACAAATGAAGCTAGAAAAATATTTTTACTTAAATTAAATTCCTCTTATAAAAGTCTCCTAATAATGTCTTAATGATAAAAGCATAAAAACAGTCGTTTTTACGAGCTACGGGCAAAAGTTAAAAATGCATCATTTTGGTTTTTCTTAATTATCTCAAAAAGCATAAGAGATAAATAGTCAAGTCAAAACTCTTTATTAGTCCAACATTTTAAAAAGAACATAGGTTAGGTTTAAAATATAGGCCGGAAAGGCGTAGGACATGTCAAAAATTTCAAAACTTTCTAAGACTTAGAGACAGATAACACTAAAAGAAAAAAAAGGGAAGAGAAGAAAAAATAATAGATATGTATATATAAACAACTACAGTAAGGACAAAAACTACAACTAACAACTAATAAAAATTGAAACTAAAAACTAAAACAAAATGTTATATACTATGTATAAAGCATTTTTTAACCCTAAACTCATTCAATGTGATTATCTTCAAAATATTCGTTTAATGAGTAGTAAGCCCTTTTAATCAGAAACAATTTAATTTTCTTTTTGAATTGTTTTAGGTCTAACCGCGTTGTCACAAATGGAATTTTATTATAAATTTTAATTAAATTGTACTGTACATTTCTTTGAATAAAACTAAAATTACATTTAACATTTTTCAAGTCTGACTTATTTCTTGTATTGTATGCATGTTCCCTACCATTCAAATAAAAGAGATTAAGATTTCCTTTTACAAAAAGCAATGCTTCATAAATATATATAGATATGACTGTCATAATGTAACTCTCTTTAAATTTACTTCTACATGTTTCAGTTGGATTCAAGTTATATATATATTTCTTATACATCGCTTTTGTAGAACAAATACTCTACCAATTTCTGAGCCATTCCCCCAAAAGATTATACCATATGTTAAACGGGAATGTACATATGCATGATACACAATTTTTGCGGCGGCAGTATCAATGTTGGTCCTAATTACTTTTAAAGCAAAACAACATGAGGATATTTTCCTTGCCAAAACATCAATGTGTTGTTTCCAATCCAGCCTGTCGTCTATTTCAATTCCAAGGAAAGTAGTAGATGTTACTGAGGTTATTTGGTCACTACCATTTTGAAATATGTTAGGTTCTTTGATTTTGTTGAATTGAAATTTAATAAGTTTGGTTTTATCCACATTTAACAGTAAATTATTTGATGTAAACCAGTTCTCGAGTGCAGAAACGGTTTCAAAAATTTTGTTTGATATGCATGATGTATTTGCCACAGAGAAAATTATTGAAGTGTCATCAGCAAACTGCACTGTGTTTCCCACTACATTAGAAAGTTCATTGGTGTACAATATGTATAGTAGTGGACCAAGTATAGAACCCTGAGGCACTCCTCTCCTGACCACCTGCTGTTTCGAGATTATGTGTTTACCATTAGTTGTATCAGAGACATATTGTCTTCGGTTTGCAAGATAAGACTGAAATAATCTACAAGAGATGCCCCGAATTCCAATTCTTTCCATTTTTCCAATAAGTAAGCTGTGGTCTACACTGTCAAATGCTTTTGACAAATCAAGATACATTGCAACAGTATCCTTCTCATTATTTAAGAAATTCAGGATTAAGTCTAATGCTTGGTAAATTGCTCCGATTGTTGATTTCTTCCTTCTAAACCCATTTTGATAATTTGACAATAAGTTTTTACTTTCTAGGAAATCTTAAGGCAGATTTGAATTTGAAATTAAATTGTCAATATATAATTTAAATTATATTTCCCATAAATCTAAAACTAGGAAGAAAAATGGCACAGTAAAAAGTAAAATTAGAACAGTAAAACATTATTGTCGGAAGACATTTTACCATAATAGGTCTACTTAAACGCTAACTATATAGTTATTATTGCAAAGGGGCCAATAGTGCGGTAATGCAAAGTTAACGTTTTCACTAACTTAGCGACATTTTGCACAATCTGGCAAAATCTTCTCGATTTCTGGAATATTGTAGAAGTCTGTGTTGTAATATGTAATATTTCAATATAAAATATAATTTCAATATAAAAGTAGAACGGGCAATTTTCGGGTAAAACGACTCAACTTCGTTATTTGAAGCCCTAGAGAGTTGAGCCTTCGTCCTAGGAGGGGTTGTCCCCAGACACCAAGGATGGTGCGGTGTGAAGAAACTCCATCGGTAGTAAGAAATAAAGTGAGATCATTGGAGTTGGTAAACACTTTCCCGATGGCTTGGAATCACTTAACCACAGAGGAGGTTTTGTATCGATTACAGAAAAATTAACGACGTCACGAAACATCTATATAACCAGTTAAACGCAGGCGGGGGCAGCAGTGCTGTGTGATTTATCAAAAGCATTCGATTGTATGAATCGCGGAATACTGTTGGGGAAGCTGGAGGTGTGTGGGTTTAGGTTAGTTTGGGTTGGAGTGGTTTCGTTCGTATTTGTCCGGACGTGTCCAGGCAGTTAGGTTCGATAATTGCAGCTCTGAGGAACTTAATATTAATGCAGTTGTACCTCAGGGTTCGGTCTTGGGGCTGCTCCTTTTTTGATTTGTGTGAACGATTTTCCTTGCCTTTCAATATTGGGGAAATTTACTAATTCGCGGATGATACCACCATCCTCTGGCATGACTCTGATGTTGATAGGCTGGGGTCAAGTGTTAGGACAGACTTGTTAAAGATTAAGCAGTGGTGTGACGCAAATTTGCTATCATTCAATGTTTCAAAGACTAATATCTTAAATTTTAAATGTGTCATGGATAATGTCTATCTGGAAGATCAGCTTGTCTCTGTGCCATCTATGAGCAAATTCCTGGGAATAACGTTAGATAATTTTTTGAAATGTGAAAAGCGTGTTTTAAATGTTCGCAACAGAATCTCATCTGGCTGTTACGCTCTTAGAATTGGATTTTCTGTAGCCAGCAACTCATATTTTGCATTGATATGAGTCATATCTCCGTTATGGTGTTTGTTTTTGAGGCTCTTTCTCTCAATATTTGCTAAACTCAGTGTTTGTATTGCAGAAGAGAGCAATTAGATATATGTGTGGAGCAATGATTTGGGATTCCTGAGGCATGGTATCTTGACTCTGTGTTGCTTGTTTATTCTGGAGACTGTTTGTCTCGTCTTTAGAAAACACAAGAATGAATTATCCTTGGGCATTATAACACTCAACAGACATATACTCTCGGATTGCCCATCCCACATCCTGAACAAACCAAATGCTCTATAATATATAATGGGAGAAAAATATTTAATCATTTACCTTTAAGACTGAGGATGAAAGTTTGTGACAGAAGGTTCAGAGGGCAAACAAAAAGGTTTTTATCAGAAAAGGTTTGAATGAATTTTTTAATGATATTTTAAATTAAATGTGAGTATAAGTTCCATTTGTCTACTTTGCTTTTAATGTTTTTAATATATTTTACACAACTTGTTTTTTCCCTTTCTGCTTTTGGTATACTAGTTTTAATCTTATTTTAATGAGTATCTTTTTAACTTTAAACCCTCTGACCTGTAGTTATTTGTTTGATAATTTTACTTTTGCTTAATTCTCTAGTATTATGACCTAATTTCTAGGTATGGCTCTGTCAACAACTCCTGTTTTTATGACTTTAAAGCTATTTTTTGGATTGACTTGACTTGACTATTTTTTGACTTTGACATAGATAATAAGCTCAAATTTGAGGATCACATAGTGGCACTAGAAAATGGGACGGAAATGTGTAAATGGTTGTGACATCATAACCATGCGCAGAGATTTTACAAGGGCTGCTCAAATATTTTGTGCATGTCGATATAGGATATGTTTACACATCAGTGTCTCAAGTACTAGCAGACTCGCTCATTTTTTTTCTATATTTAAACTCAAGCCATTTCGCAAAAGCCATTCATATAATACCGTAAGCTCGTTATTAATTATTTCAACCATTTCATCAACATTATCTCTCACCACGTAGAACAGAGTAACTGTTGTTTCCTTCTATGTATTTTAAATTATTATGGTTAAGCTTTTGTGTATGAGAACTGTATTTGTATTGTTTCCTTTTAACATTGTGTTTCTAATATGTATCCAGTAGAATTAGTAACTTTTTTTAGAAAGTTTTTAGTATTTACCAAATTTCAACAATGTATGACGAATGTAAAATTTTATATTATTGGCATGAAATATACTTTACTTTACTTTAGAGTGTCATCTGTGGAAAGTTGAATATTACACTTGCTTAGATTTTTTTCAATATCATTTATGTAGACTAGTCAATAATGTAGCAAAAAGTGTACCTTTTAATCTCATGTATTGTATCTGGGTAGTTAATTTGCAAACTGTATATTCTTTTGTTTTTTTTTTCGTATGAGATTCTTAAACGTCTTATTATTATTATTTATTTTGAGAAAATGTGCTTCATCTGCAAATTTATTTGAATTGAAGTGTCCCATTAGATGTAATCTTTCCATTGAACCCAAGAAAAGCTACAAAATGGAAACTGCTTCTATGTCACCCGAACCCACCCCCTTCTTGTGAAAAAAACACCTGCAAAATCGGAGATGCCTGTACAAGACCCATTTTAAGTATTTGGCTTATTTGATAAGCGTAAAATAATTGGCTATATATGATACAGCGATACAGCTATTTGACCTTACTTTGCTTTGTTTGTCCAAGGCTGATCTTCCTGGTGGACCTTCGAGAACAGAATCTAGAAGTTCTGTTAAAATTCTAGCAAGTGGTTTTGTTATCCAAATACATACTTTTTAAATAAATTATCTGATAAAGCCTCAGAGAGGGCAACTATTATTATTTGACGCCCGTTTTGTTCAGCTTCCTCTTCGTCAGATAATAAATCGTAAACTTTCATTAAATAGGTATATCGTTTTCTAGCTATTTACAAAAACAAAGGTTTTAAATTAGAATAATTAAATATTCCATACCTCTTCTCCGCATTTTTAATGTGATCCAATCCTTCTTCCATTTTTTTATTTCCTGCCATGATCTATCTCCAGTTTTGAGCAGCCAAACGATTTTTTAATAACTGAAAATATTTCTCAAATATGTATTTCCTGACTTCCAACTATTATTATTTATTTTATTATAATTACTTCAGACTTCTGAAACTGACACTGACAGTTCACACTGTTGACATTTCTATGACTATTCGCCCTAGCGAGCCGCGGTTACAAACCATAATGGCAGTTGGGTGGGCGGGGCTTGAATTGTTTACTATTTGGAGCTTTGACAAGGAAAGGGAGTGGACAGATAATCTCGGTTTACGGCTGCGCGCAGTACACTGGCGATCAAAAAAACTAGGACATTCAAGGTCATTTAAAAAATTGAAATGTCAAAAATTACGGTGGTGAACAAAGCTTAACATTTTGACGTGACAGTGACATCACAATACAGGGTACGTAAAATGGTGAAGAAAACCGTTAGTTTCCTAATTACAAAAAAAATATAGTAATAATTTACCTCAATTACAAAACATAAAGATGTTTATCTGTATAAACAAATATTTAACTACAAGTAGACCATATTTTATTTAATAATAATTAATAAGCCTAGCGGTTTTATTACCTGGAGTTAAAAAAAATTTGTTAGCTGCACGATAATTTCGCAGTTCCGTCACCGCAAATATAACAACGTTCCGTGGTTCCGTCTTCCTGATTCTGCGGCGCGCTGTGATAATGGAACCAGGAAATTGGGATTAATCTTTTGCTTTTACAACAGTACCTATCAAATGGATTTTCTCTGAGAAAATTAACTAAACAAGTATCATCTTCTTCAAATGATATTCTGCTTCGTCGCGAACCTTGTTTCCGTCTATTTGTAATTTCTTTTTGGCCAGATGATCTGTATTTTTATCTATTCCTAATTCATTTGCGATGGGTCGTATTGCTTCACCATCCAATATTATCGCAATCAAAATGGCCTTTTGATTTTCTGTTAGTCGAGGCATCGTATTTAAATTTTAAGAAATTATAATAAGTACGGATGTCACTGTGACATGTAACATACACACAAGTGACACATTTCAAATTAACTGGTATAATTGTTATAAATAAAAAAAATTATGCCTAATTCACACTTTAATTTTATGAGATGACCTTGAATGTCCTAGTTTTTTTTTTGATCGCCAGTGTACGTGTGATCAAAAATCGAACGGACGCCATTAATAGAAGCCAGACATTCAAAGCGGCACCTCCGTGTATTTTGGCGATTTTTGTTGTGAAAAACTCTCAAAATGCTTCAATTTGTCTATAACAATATAGTGTTTTGTTGTTCTTATGGCTGTAAAAGTCGCAATGACCGAAAGGAGCCTGGAATTACTTTTCACAGGTAAATATATTCTACACCTAGTTCTTGCTGACGCTAATATTTATTATTTATTTTCTTTGTGTGAGCTGAGATATAGATTACATATTTCAAAATATGATTACGACTATAATTCAGGCTGCCTTTCTTTGTAATTTTATACTAGCTTTGTTAACATTTTCAGTCATGATTGCTAATAAGAATCACATAATTGCTCTTGAAAATGGCCTGTCGCGCAGCGGCGTACATTGTTTTGATCTTTTAAGGAAATATATTTGTTATATTTCAATCATTGCATTTTGTGATTTAAGCCAGTAACAGAAGTATTATGGAGTATAAAATAACAGATATAATTTAGTGACGAGAATGTACTTAATAAGGCATATGCTTGCTGGATTATAATAAAATATTCATGAAACGCCACTGCTCGAGAATGTGTGGACGCTTGACGCTTGTTAAATCGTGGAGCCAACCCGTAACAGAATAGCTGCCGGTTTTACCCGTCCACTCCCTTCCCTTGTCAATGATTTGGAGGGTATAAGCAATTTTTCGCGAGGTTAATCCAGCATAAGGTTTTGAGCATAATCTAACGTTTTCGCGACATAACCTGAAGCAGGGGAAATGTTGATGACGTCATCGTTAGGTTAGCAACGCATAACCCGGTCTGGAGCAGGTTTTGCTTGGGTTATGTGATTTGCATCAGACAGAAACTAGCGTTTTCGCCAACAAAACCGAAGTATCTCCAGTGTATCATACATTTATGTTGGTGGGGATAGGTGTATGACGTATAAAGGTTAATTCATCATAAATTAGCATAATCTAAACCCAATTCTCGAAAGATCCCTTTTTGTTGTGCAGCACTTTCTCCACCGACTATTTTGTTGGTGTAGTTGGTGCAGGATGGTGGGACAAGGCGAACTGGCGGGAAAATAGTAAACAAGTCAAAACTTAACCTACAATTTTGTTTAGCTGTTGTTGCCCAAGGCCCAAGATAATTTTGTGAGAAAGTCATAGAACAGGCAATAATACTTAGCGATCACAACGGTGAGATGGATTTTTCTTTCGCTGCTGCACGATTATTTGCTGGAAGTACACTGGCGTACAACTATTACAGTTGGTGTAGGTGAAAGAAAAACACCTGTTGTTAACTGGTTCGTAGGTTAGTGATTGGATGCCGAGTCTGCGATACGGCGCCCCGGGTGGTCTTTGGCGGCTAGGTCGCGCCGGTCTAAATCGTTCCCGATGATGAATACTGCGTGCGATGCCACCCTTTCTCTCTTACGTCTCCAGCGCCATCTAGTGTATGTGGCGTTGACTCGAGCGATTGTATTCGCGCTATGTGTTCGTGAAGCAATCAATTTGCAGCATAAGCGTCGTGGTCTAGAGGTTTAGATGGTTGGGTCTCAATTCTGTGGCTATCAGCGGCGGCCGGCGGCTTGGGTTCAAACCCCGTTGCTTTTTTTTTATTTTTTTACGATTAAGTTTCTAAACAGTTTTTTTTTCTGGATTTTGGGTATGTCTTGGGTTAGCTTTGGTTAGCTAACAGTTTTTTTCTTGATTTTAGGTATGTCTTGGGTTACGTTTGGGTTAGCCCCTGGTTAGTTTCCTTTTCTTGAGCCCCCGTAGCGAGCAGTAGCGAGCGGAGGGCCATGCGAAAGGTGAAATATTACTTATTGTAATACGTGCCCGTACTTTGGATGCACTTTTTACGAAATATACAGCAGCTTGTATGTGTTTCCTCGAATAAATAACACAATCGTGTCGGGAGCGATTTAGATCTAGCCACTAGTCGGATTGTCTACTAGCGTCTTCAGACAGCGACCTGTTTTGAACTTTTCTGGTGATCTTGGCCGAATGTCGGCAATAATTGAAGACCTGAAGTACAGTCGGACTTGCCGCTGAGTTCGACGGCTGTGCGGCATAGGAGAAAAACCCTACAAAAACAGGTGGCGGCGAAGGCCGTCAGTTGCAGTAGTTCTGTTTTTAACTGTTTTGATAGGGGCTGAGTAAAATGAATTTTTTTTTATCGCATTTTTTTCGAAAATTATTACCTGTGCTGTTGACTATAAAAAACGGGCAAAGTACCAAAAAATATTTTCAGTTATTTGATAAAATCTTTGTAAAACCTAAAATATTTCTCATTTTTTATATGCACTTAATCATAGTATAATAGTATATTATGATATAAGTGTATAAGAGGGCCTTTAAAGCACGCGCGACATATTTCAAAACACGACGCACAGCGGAGTGTTTTGTAAGTCGCAAGGGCTTTAAAGGCCTCTTATACACGTATATCATACGCTATTTTTTATTACGAATGCATCATAATCTCAAAAATGTTTTAAATATTAAACTTAAGGGATATATTGACGAATATATTATTCTGTCACATTTGACATGATCAAATGTTTCTATAGCAACCTTTAAAAAAGTAGGAGCATCATAAACATTATTTTATGCACGCTGCAGGGTGCGATAATCGTTGATTATGATGCATGCGTAATAAAAAAAAAATTATATTTATGGTTTATATAGGTTTTTTTTATTTAGTGTTATATTAAAAAACAACTTGAATATTCCCAGCAGATTGTATAAGTTCTATTATACTTTTCACTTATAGTGGGCTAAGTGCCATTATTTGAAAATATTTAGAAGAAAAAATAAAATTGTTTTTTCACTTATTTATAATATTTATATTATTTTTAAAAATACCGATTCTCTTCCTTCACATAGGGAATAATTTTTTTGAAGTTTTCTTATTTTTCGGTGCTGATTTTTCTTTGGCATGGTAGTGGTGAGGTGATAATGTCATATTTTGATTTTTTTCTGGTGAAATATTTTCCTTGAAAACCTTCGTGGTTTTCCAAGCTACCCTGTCACTAAACGTTTCAAATGTTGTTTCCAAGTGATTTTTTTCTTATGACAATCCATTTAGCTTTTAAAATAAATTAGTAATTAGACTTGTTTATACCGCTTTTTTGAAGTGAATCAATATTATTGGGCTCCATAAGTGCGACCATAAAAGAATTTTTGGAGGTAGCCATAAGTAATGAAATAATGGGCCCATAGCACGTAATTTACCGATTAGACGGCGGAAGGTGACATATGCATCACCTTGCGGTTAAAAATAAAGCAACAATACACCCGCATGTGCGGGTGTATTGTTGCATAGCGGTTGAAGGCGATGACACATAGACCACTTTTAAGGAATAAAACCCATTTTAGACTTTTTGGCACTTAGCCTGTCTTTTAATTCAGGTCTCCGCTCGCTCCGGCGCAACCAAAGAAAACTAACCAAGGCATATTAAAAAAAAAAGACGTTTTACACCCATAACTTTAAAAAGTATTAAAAACATAGCTTGGCACTAACGGGTATCGAACCAGTAACCTTCGCACCACAAACACCCTATCTACCCACTAAGCTACCAGACCATTGAAGGCAATTCAGTGTACCGCGAAGATGTGGGTAATTCACTAGATCAAGCATGGTAACTAATTAGCCTTCAGTTTACCCATGTGTTTGCGGTGCAATGAATTGTCTGAAAGTGCTCTGGTGGTTCAGTGGTTAGATGCTGAACCTGTGATATGGCGACCCGGGCTTCAATTCCCCTCGGTTTTTTATTTTTTTTTACGGTTATCCTGCTGCTGCTTCTTAGATGTGGGTTTCGCGCATGCGCATTTGCTCAGTTCGCGATGTGTAAACTAGCAGGACCGCTCTGTTAAGACCATCTGACATTCGTCATAGTCCACGTTTTTAATAACACTTTTCAACGTCTCATTGTCATCCGTAATCACTTTTATTTTATGTAATATATGCAGATAGGAGGTAAGACAATTCACAACAAAGGACACAAACTCTTCTCTCTCCCGGGCAACAGAGGAGCATTACACATCCCGAAAGTTGCCTCGGATAAGGTACCCTGGGGAAGAAGAAAGAGATAGATTAAATATTTTAAACTATAAAATTTTTGATTCATAGATTTACTTTGTTATGAGTCAGATAATTCATTAGTACCACAATAATATTGTTATTAACGTTTGCTAACATAGTGTTCACTGACAAAGGGCTAGAGCAACCTGTACTGATTAGTTCTTGACAGAGATCACCTTCCATAATTGGACAATTAAATAAAATGTGCTCCAGATCTGTCACACCCGTATTACATTCACAATACGGGTGTTCCAGAAGGCCAATTCTGAACATATGTGCTGGATATAAACAATGACCTGTTCTCATTCTGATGATTGTTGTGAGATGTCTTCTATCAACGTAGTCAATGTTCTTATACCATTGCATCTTAGGAAATTTCCACTGAATTGACGCATACCATCTTCCTTTGTTTTGTGTAGACTCGCTCCATGCAGACCTACATGCATTACTCATTTCTTCTTTAATGACTGGAAACAGATCATATTTATCCAATTTAATGGTGAAGGGAATTCTTAAAATTAGTCCGATATTAGCAAGTTTGTCAGCAATTTCATTTCCGTAAATACCAGAGTGACTCGGAATCCCTGAAAGTAATATGTCAAAACCGTGTTTGTTCGCATCCAATAAATACTGTTTGGTCAAGAAACTAATATGATCCAATTTTGGAGAGATTACTGTTTTATTAATTTTTTTAATGGTACTTCAATAATCAGTCAAAATTACAGCCTTTCTAATATCTTTTTCCATACATAGGGTACAAGCTCTATTGATAGCAATTATTTTCGCAGAACAAATCTGTGTTAATCCAGCTAGTCTTTGCGAAAACCGAAAATCCAAGGAAGGACAAAAAACCCCATATCCAATTGATTTAGTCTTGGAATCTTTGGATGGGTTATGTTTGTAAAAAGTATTTTTTTCTTTATTTTGGGCATGCCTTGGGTTAGTTTTGGTTAGTTCCTGTTCTTTGAGGCCGCGTACTCCGCGTAGCGAGCGGAGGGTCAGACGTGAAGTGAAATATTACATTCGGCTGATTAGGTATCGCGCTAGGTCTATCCTTCAGTGTCTAGCGCTCATACTATCTTTTTGATGCGAAAGCTGTGCATGCGTAATGGCGAAACAAGAATAGGTATTATATGATTTTGCATGGCCCTCTACTCACTACGGGGGCGCAACCAACAAGAGCTAACCAAAACTACCAAGGCTTACCTAAAATTAAGAAAAAAAAAGGAATTAATAAAAAACAAACGTAACCTTAAAAAATGTAAACAAAGCATTTGACACGACCGACGAGAATCGAAGCCACGGCTCACAGATGACAAGCAGAACGCCTGACAATTACAAGGCGTATTAGTGAATGCGCCTTGTGACTTCTACATCACCGCGGCGTTAAAGAAATTTTGCTAGACCGTAAAAACATGGATAATTCCGATACATTCGACCTTTACGCATGTCCACGGCTTTCGCATCAGAAAGTTAGTTAAAGAGCTAGACACTTGTGTGTCAAATTTACCTGGAGCCAGCCCTAGCACGGCACCTAATGAGCCCAATGTATTATTTCACTTCACGCATGACCCTCCGCTCGCTCCGTTCGCTACGGGCTCAAAGAACAAAAACTAGCCAAAACTAACCCAAGGCATCCGCAAAATGAAGGAAAATACTACCAAGCTAATCTTAAAATTTGTTTTAAAGACCGACAGGAATTGAACCCCGAGCCGCCGCGCGCCGTATCACAGGCCCAACATCTAACCACCGAACCACCAGAGCGCTTCCAGACAATTCAATTCGCGTCTACCTACCACAATTTTGAGCCTTCACGCATGCGTACGTGCTATTTCATATAATTTTATAAGCTCTTTTTTCTTGATTTGGGCATTGCCTTGGGTTAGATTGGGTTAGTTTTGTTTGGTTGCGCCCTCGGAGTCAGCGAAGCGAGCAGAGGGACACCCGTGAAGTGAAATATTATAGCAACACCGGGCTTCTTTCAAATGCACTGCTCCGAAGGTCGAAAATTTGTGGTAGGTAGACGCGACTGACAATTCATTGCACCGGAAAGACAACGGTTAGCTGTAGGTTTGTTCTAGCAGCGACTTCAATCCAAAGCCAAGCCATCCAGAGTTTGCGCATTGCAATATAAGCGACACTTAAATCGCTATGCGCAAACTCCGGATGGCTTGGCTTTGGTTTGGGTTCAAATCGCTGCTAGAACATACCTTATCTTTCAGATACTAGTGCACTTGTGAATCAGAGGCGCATGATAGGGTAGCTACGTGAGGTGACGCATGTCTTCGCGATCCAACCAGTTGTTTGTAAGTCAGCAGATGGTCTAGGCAGAGTATAACAATGTTATACTTTGGTTTAGGGGTCTGCATGGTTAGCCCCCCATAGGTTTTCTCTTGGGTATGGCTTGTGTCAGCACTTGGTTAGTTTACCCCGGAGCGAGCGAAGCGAGCGGAGGGCCATATACTTGCCAATTGCAGGTCTTTAAACCGCATGCATTTACAAATGCACTAGTATTTGAGATATCGCCAACGGATAGCGAAATTTCAGTTACTAGTGCACTTGTGAATGAGAGCGCGTGATTGGCTAGTTAGGTGAGGTGACCCCATCGATATATGACAATGGAGGTGACTCATGTCTTCGCGCGGCACCCTCGGAACTGCTCGTCACTAGGGTGCCGCTTCGCGATGCAACCAGTTGTTTGTAAGTGGTCTAGGGATCTGCATGGTTAGTCTTCACTTCGGCGACCCGGGTTCAAATCTCGTCGGTTTTGTTTTTTTTTAAGTAAACAATTTTTTCTTGATTTTTGGGTTTCTCTTGGGTATGGCTTGGGTTAGCGCTTGGTTAGTTTCCTTTGCTCGAGCCCCGGAGCGAGCGAAGCGAGCGGAGGGCCATATACTAGCCGATTGCAGGTTAGTAAACCATTAGACTCTAGCGCTAGGGGCGGATCACCGACCCAACGATATACGTCCGACCCGTGATCCCTTACGTTTCCAATGTTTCGATATCTTTGCAATGCAACCGGTTGTATGTAACTCCGTAGATGGTTTAGGGGTCTGCATGGTTAACCTTTACTTCGGCGACTCGGGCTCAAACCCCGTCGGTTTTTTTTTATTTTTTTTTAAGTTTTTATTTTTAAACAGTTTCTTCTTGATTTTGGGTATGTCTTGGGTTAGCTTGAGTTAGCACATGGCTATTTTCCTTTTCTGTAGTCCCCGTGGCGAGCGAAGCGAGTAGAGGGCCATCCGAAAAGTGAAATATTACTTGTTGTAATACGTGCCCGTACTTTGGATGCATTTTTTACGATATATTTTTTGTTTTATCTAACTAAAAAGCAGAATATATTTAACAAAAGTCATATTATAGTGAATATACAGCAGCTTGCATGTGTTTCCGCGAATAAATTCCACTGCATTCAATACATATTACATTGAACTCAAGGGATCATGGGTCAAGGGATAACGGTGGGTTGGTGGTCTGCCGCTAGCGCTCTTTTTCCTTGTCTAAGCTCTAGAGTCAATTTTTAAACCGCATGCATTCACAAGTGCACTAGTAACGGAAATATCGCCAACGGCAAACAACGTCTTGCTCAAACTGAAGGCTCATTAGGTGCCGTGCTATGTCTAGCTCTAAATGTCAAATTTTATGATTTTAGTTTTCAGGCTCAGTTGTTGAGCTCACGAAACTCATGTAGTAAAAATGGCTAATTTTCGATCAATATATAAAATACAAGTGCTTTTAACAATTTTAATTCATTTAACTGTTGCCTTATATGAAGATCAAGTGGGTAAATTTGATTGGAAACGTTCATTTGTGGGGAAAGTAAAATTTGTTAGGCTAGAAGCAAGGAGGCTTATTGTTGCCACCGAAGAAAACGTTTTAGCTAGTTTAAATTTAAAAACGGGAGATATTCAATGGAGGCAAGTTCTAGAAGATCCGAGTGACTACCAAATTCAGTTACTACAAGTAAACAAAGAAATTCTATCAGTATCAGGAACAAGAAATCTTTGGTTAGTCCGAACTTGGGAAATAAACAGTGGATCACTTCTGTCTGAGTGGTCCATAACAACAGACAAGACAGTATCTAGTGCATTTACGGTTTCAAGTGGAAAACTTTTTCATATAGTGCCTATAGAAGGATCCCATGTAGAAGTCACAAGCTACACATTTTCTAGTATTAGCAATCATCTTAAAGGTGTTTCCAGAAACATATCTGCCCCATGGATAAGGGATGTATCTGATTGTGTTACTACAAATTCATATTTTGTTTGTGTTGCATCACATCAATTGCACTATGTAAACTTATTAGTGGAAAATACTAATTTTATTTCCAAACCAATAAAAGGTTTGGTAGGTAGTGTGACAGACAACACAGTTCTTGTTACATATAATCATCATGTTCCCTCTGTATTATTGCTTCAAAATAATGTTGCAAAATTAGTAATATTTGAGGGTGAGGATGTTCAATTAAAACCTTATAACTTGATGCCTAATGCTATAAGCATTGAGGAAAATGAGAAAGACATAATTTATCAATTAGAAGCTAATGATAGGAAGGATAAATTCATTAAGGTGAAAGCTAAGGATTATAAGACTGGATCAGATCTATTTTCCATAGATTTAGAATATCCTATAGGACTTGGAGCTCCAATAATTTTAGAGGGATGGTATAAGGATTCAGCAACCGATTTATTATTAGGTACAACTGACAATGCCTTATTATTAATTCGTTTACCAGAAGGGAAAGTAGTTTGGACAAGAGAGGAGGCTTTAAGCAACATTGTAGCAACAGAATTTTTTGAATTGCCAGTTTCAGAATTAGATGCATCAATTGAACATGAGTTTGATGGTGATGGAGACATTATTACTATGTTTTCTCATAGAATTTCCACCCAAAGCAAGCAATTGTATAACTTGGTTTTTGGAAACCAGTTACTCAAAAATAGTGGGCTAGTAAGAGATGAATTTGGACTACATAAAATAATTGTAGTGGCAACTCGAGCAGGGAAGCTTTTTGCTATAGATACTCTGTCTGGTTCCATAGCTTGGACCTACAGGTTACCAAATATCCAACCTTTCCTTAGGATTAATGAAGAAGAAAAAATGATCCTGTTGGTTCAAAGGACTGCACAATATGCCCCCTTACCTGCACAATGTGTTTTGTTAGCTCAGGATTCAGTTACTGGCAATGGTGTTCTTTTCCATTTTGATCCCATAACTGGCTATTCCACTGAAGGTATTCAACGGCTTAACTACAAGATTTCTCAAGCAACGCTAATGACACAACATGACAAAAACTTTTTGAAACCAGTGTTAGTGTTGTCAGAAACAAATGAACCATATATCTATCCCAAGGACTCAATTTTTCTTTTGGAAAATCACTTTTCAACTACATTTTTATATACTGTAGAGCCAAAGACATCAACTTTACAGGGACATAGTCTTAAATATAGCACTAAGGGATCTTTGAAAACGAATCTGTCATGGGAAGTAAAGTTACAACCATCAACACTCATTGATGTTAGTGCAAAACCACCTAATGAACGAGTACACTCACAGGGAAAAGTATTATTTGACCGCTCAGTGTACTACAAATATGTTAATCCAAATCTACTAGCTGTAGCAACTTTAAGTTCAGACCACATTCACCGCAGTGTAGTAAGCATCTTCCTCATAGATGGGGTGACAGGTCTAGTCATGTACTCAATTTCTCACAAGAAAGCTAAAGGTCCAGTTCATTTGGTGCATTCAGAAAACTGGTTAGTGTATACATATTTCAATGAAAGATTTAGAAGGATGGAGGTGACAGCAATAGAACTCTATGAAGGGCATTTACAAAGTAATAGCACAGTATTTAGCTCTTTTGCAGTTAGTCAATTACCAGATATTCAAAGCCAATCCTACATTTTACCTGCCATGCCCCATAAAATGGCTGTGACACTTACTGAGAGGGGTATCACTAACAAGTTCTTGATAATTGCTCTAACTAATGGTGCAGTGGTTGAAATTCCTTGGATGTTGCTTCAACCTCGTTTTACTGGCATGCCTTGTGGACCAGAAGAAAGTTGTATTCCATATATGCCAGAAGTTCCACTTCATCCAGAGGCAGTAATTAATTATAATCATACTTTAGGGAGAGTAAGAGGGATAGAAGTTGCTCCAGCTCGTCTAGAATCTACATGCCATATTCTAATTCATGGTCTCGATATATTTTATACACGTGTTGCTCCTTCAAAAACTTTTGATCTATTGAAGGAAGATTTTGATCATCGCCTTATAGTTTTAGTTCTTTCAGTGTTGATTATAGCATCATTTGTTACAAAGCATTTGGCAGCTCGGAAAGCATTAAAACAAGCATGGAAATAAGGTCTTAGGTAAATAAGAAATTGTTGTTTTTTTTTGTTTTTTCTTTTATCAGATATTTGTAATATAGATAATATTTTCATGTTTGTAAAATTGTTTCATATATTTAAATTATTGTACCTAATTGTTTTTGTGCCATTGAATTTTCAAACTATGGAACAATTTTATAAAGGGCACATAAATCATATGCTTATGTCATATACAATTGTCTACTCTGTACCTAGAACACACATAACTGCATTGTCTGTAGATATTTGAATAATTCGCCTATTTTTTTTTTGTTAAAACATTATTATTATTATTATTATTATTATCAAAGTTCAGACAATAGATGGGAGAACCAGTAATCTGTCATTAAGTTATGGGGTAAAATATTACATCTACACACCAGTACCCTCACTACTTATACAGAGATGTGTACACTATGTTCTAAGTCCTATCACTAAAATAAATTGTCTAGGTAATATATTTTTTGAGAGTATTCACGGTGGGAGAGGTCACAAATTTTTCCGGGAGCTCAATCCACGTTTGCACTACTCAGAAAAAAGTGCTTCCTTGAAAGTTTGTGGCAAAGCTCAGTGGTCAGCTTTAAAGCATTGGTCTTTTGGAAGAAATTGATGTTGCATGTATATTTTATTTATTTATTAATCAAAGGGCTATTGCCCAATATAAAGAAAATTTACAAAACAATTGAAAACTAATTTATATCCTAGGGTATGTATCACAAACATAATTTGAAATAATTAACAAATAAGATATTTAGTGACAACAACAAAATATGCAAGACTACAGGAAGTAAGTTTCAGCTGGAACAAAAGCAATTAAGTTTTTATTTTGTTGTAGACAGGAGTGTGATATTGTTTTGGAAAACATCAATCCCTCATTGACAGTATTGTAATTGTTTCTTAAATAAATACTTTGTGATTTTGAAAACAATCTAAATTGCCTGAAAAGTTATTTATTAGTCTAGCTGATCTAGTCAAAAATGAGTTTTGTCTGTAGTTTGTGTGATGGGAATTTACCAGGAAAGAGTGGTTTAGTCTGGTTTACCGAGAGGGAACATGAAGCCCTATTTTACTTATGAGCTTGGGCCCATGAGAATTAGAGTGCAGTAAATTATAGAACACAGCAAAATCCAAGGGGTCTCTCACTTTAAAAAAAGATGTACAGGGTGTCCGGTTATAAATGTAACCCCCCTTTAACTTTTTTATTTACCCTCGTATAAAAAAATGTTAAGTACAAAAGTTGTAAGAATCTTCATATAGTTTTCTGCGGTGTTACTAGAAAAACAATTGAACATCGAAATTCTACTGTGCAAATTAAATTAATGTTTTTTTAAATGGGACACCCTGTATATTCTTCCGGATATCGGTACAGCTCTTTAAGACGAGTTCAGTAATATAAGGTTTGTTGGGTGTAGCTATAATGGTTACCACGTAAATTGCAAGAATGTCGGGTATCTGATTATTACTGAACCCCTCTCCTAAATTCTTTATTTGGTGAGCTAGAAAAAAATGTTCTATACAAAAGTTGTAGGTTCCTTCAGAAACTTTTCTGCGGTGTTACTAGAAAAACAATTGAACATCAGAAAAGCTTCTGAAGGAAGAATTTTTTTCTACCTCACCAAATAAAGAATTTAGGAGAGGGGTTCAGTAATAATCAGATACCCGACATTCTTGCAATTTACGTAGTAACTATTATAGCTAGACCCAACAAACCTTATATTACTGAACTCGTCTTAAAGAGCTCTACCGATATCCGGAAGAATATACAGGGTGTCCCATTTAAAAAAAACATTAATTTAATCTGCACCGTAGAATTTCGATGTTCAATTGTTTTTCTAGTAACACCGCAGAAAACTATATGAAGATCCTTACAACTTTTGTACTTAACATTTTTTTATACGAGGGTAAATAAAAAAGTTAAAGGGGGGTTACATTTATAACCGGACACCCTGTACATGTAATGCCAAAATATCAGTTTAAGTGCGACTGCCAGGGAATGCCCAGTGACTTTAGGGACTGCCGTAAAATTTTATAGGCTGCTAGAGACTGCCTAAAATGTTTAGGAACTGCTTGTGACTGCCTAAGACTTTTCAAGTCTACTAGGAATTGCCAACAAAAGAAAATACCATAAATAATTATTTCTTTATGTCCTGGTCAAGGCCCTGGTGTTCTCCCATTTCTTTTTATTTGTGTTTTAGCGAAATTTTTAAATGAGTAGAAACAAACTAAAATCAGGAATAATCTAAGCAACCAAGTTCCAAGTTCGCATATTTAAATACCTCATTTATCGCAAAATAATGGACATTTTTGAAAAACAAACTAAAATGTAAGCAGGTGTAATATTTCGTATAATTATTAGGTATTTACAAGGGTATTTAGAATGGCGGATTTACTTGTCTCCATTTGCTAAACACTGTATCACCCATGGCTATGGGATCCTCATACCGACTTCGCTTCGAATATATAACACCCTGCATAAAATATAAATTTTTTTAAAATATCCTATTAAAAAATATAATATTTTGCAATGTCCTCTTAAAAAATATAATTATTATAACACGTAGATTGTACAACTATTATTTGCCCTTACGTCACGTTTAGTGACGTTATAAAAATTTTAGCGATTAACCAACATCTCTTTCTCGAGTCAAATAATTAAGATGTTTCAAAATAAGAGCTCGCTCCTTCTCATTAAACCGACGGTTCATTTTAAAAATTATTTATTCCGCGGTTTTAAAAAATCAGTCGTTTGACACCACGTTTGACATTAGTCGATACCTGTCAAATGACATTTTACCCATATAAATAAGTCCTATTTCTATGATTTTACATATATATGTGATTTTACCACAGCTCACGGCACAAGGAGAAACGGTATAGTCACGGCACATATAACAACCAGCAATATTACTCGACCTGTCAGGCGAAAAATTAAATTTGACCTTGCTAATGTCAGTTGGGTAAGAAAAGTCAGGGCTGGATTTGAAATATATATAAGTATGATTTTCCTTTAACAGAGTCGTAATATAAAATTTCAAATATCAATGGGTTATGAAATATATGTATACCTTGTTGTATGAGCAGGAAATCTAAAGAAATTCTTCTTGGAAGAATATCTCTGGTTCGTACAAGTTCTTATTGCTTAAACACCATGGCTTTTGCATTACACAATGTCATAAACAACGTTCGTCTCTCACAATGTCAATTATTTGACAAATACATGCCTATGGTTTCGATTTAACTCCAATAGCAATAAAATAAACCAGTCGTAAAAACACAACGCCGCTGGCGGCAGTTTGACAGATTTCCTACCAAGAAATATCTTGCGGACGGACTTGCGCAGATGCGAAAAAAGAAGATGTGATATTGCTGGTTGTTATATGTGCCGTGTATAGTATTGCGCACCGCTGCCGGGCTGTGACGTAGTTTGCGTAGAGTATCAGACATAGCGTGTATTTAAAATATATTGGTTTCACGTCAAGAATTGCATAGATTTAAAATCTATGAAATTTAGAAATAACTTTTGATTTGACAAGTGGTAAAAATGTTTTTTCTATGTGATAAGATGTTTTTCATGTGGAGAAATAATTGTTTATCAAATTATACTACTAGTAAATTCAGTTGCTTTGACAACACTCTGCGTGCTAAGATTCTAAAGTATACAATTGAAATAATACATATACAGTATTTTTTATGTTATTAGTTATTATTTTCACAACGTAGAACCTAGTTAGTTTTTGACGTATAATTTAATAACTTCTCTATAAGTGTAGGCTCAGCAAAATAAACGTTCTCAAAATGAACAGAACATATTATGTAAGCTAAAGGTTAGATATATTATTTTCTTTTACAAATTAATTACAACCTATCACATAATAGACCACCTAGTTAGTTAAATATATACCATTCTTTACGTTTATCTCATCTTCCCGTCTACACGCAATGATCCACCTTTTACACAGATCCTAATTTTTTGGAGAACGAAAATATCTAATATTAGTGCCTTGAGTAGATTTAGTGTAGTTATTACACTTTGCCACACACAGCACATCCAGGCATTTTGAAAAACAAATAAAATATTCACAGTTATAAAACTACGATGTCAACTTGTACAAACGTACAAATCCATATAAATCGAATGCAGTCGTCTTGATTTTCTTACGCAACCTACGTAACTGTGCGAACTCGACGAGTTTTGGCTGCCGGAATACTATATACCGTTTCTCCTTGTACCGTGCTACAGCTTACCAAACAATCAGCTAGCCGACTCTCCTGTCAAAGTGGAAATAAAAATCTGACATGACCGACGCCATTTCGGGTTAAAACACAGGGCCGGGATAAGGAGTATTCAATTTTAAATAGACAGGATTGGAGTTTTGGTTTATTTTATTATATCTTATTTTTTTTAGGTTTATCGTTTATTGGATGCAATCAACGGTTTTAGTTAATTTTTATTTGAATATTTGTGTACCTACATTCTCGCTGAACCAAAAAAATAGATATCAACTTTTTGTTTTAAATATAGGTACCTATACTTAGTTTATTCTTTTATAAGATATTGTCTTAAGCGGGAAGAAAGGAAATATAAACCACTGAAATCATAGAAATATTGATTTATTTTACAAGAATAACTATTTAAGGTATAACATAGGTTTGTTATAAAATATGTATCTATATAAAACAAAATAACGGGCTCTCAAGAACAATAGGATGATAATTTTTTGAGGATTCCTCGAATTGTCTAAAAATCGTAGGTACTGCATAGTGGTTTAAACGACAAAACTGGCTGTTTGTAAACATCTTTGGCTCGAAATGGATACTGTAAAGCCTGTAGTTCTGATAAAGTCTGTCACTGTCCATATTTAACAAGTCTTCTCTTTGACTACTTATGAGCCATGTCCTTGCCCTAAGACAACATTGTTATATTATACCAAAGAAAAGTAGTAGAATTTTCTTTGATTATACATAAAAGTACACACATCTTGTATAGATGTAAAACAACCTTTTGTAAGCGATTTAGAGGTACATGTATTTGAAGCTAATATTTAATATAATTTAAGGTTTAAAAAGCTATGGATATGAGTTTTAAATTATGTTAATTTTGTACATGGTGGCCCTTTTAAGAGGGGCCTATACATTAACTCGAAAACTACGGGGGTTGCAAAAAAAAAACTAAATACAAAAGTTGTTCCTAGTAAAATGATCTTTATTTTTTTGCTTTTTTTTGTATTTTTTTAATTGTCACTTTTTTTATATACAGGGTGGTCAAACAAAGTTAAATTTTTTAATGAAACACCCTATATTTTATTACATTTTTGGATTCTACTTAAAATTCTCAGAATATTTGATGTAGATGTAGTACTTTGACAGCTATAAACAGTTGAAAATCGGTATTTTAGCTAAGTTTCACCTTGGTAGCAAGAAGACCATTAGAGATGAAGTAAAATTAATTTCACATTCCGAGGTACCAGATTTGGTACCCATCGTACCACCCTACCACCTGACAGTTAGTACCGTCAGATAGCTCTTGGAAAGTTAAGACAGGAATGTGAAATTCAGTTTGCTCAATCTCTAATGGTATTCTTGATACCAGGGTGAAAAGTAACCAAAGTACCGATTTTCAACTGTTTATAGCTGTGAAAGTACTAACTCTAGAGATATAACATCATGCATCAAATATGTTTAGAATTTTAAATAGAATCCAAAAATGTAATAAAATATAGGGTGTTTCATTGAAAAAATATAACTTTGTTTGATCACCCTGTATATAAAAAAGTGTCGATTAAAAAATATAAAAAAATAAAGATTATTTTACTAGGAACAGCTTTTGTATTTAATTTTTTTTTGCAAGCCCCGTCGTTTTCGAGATAAGTTGTAAGCCCCTCTTAAACGGGCCACCCTTTACAATAATTGTATTTTCCACTGCCATGCGCAAAATAACTAATTAGTAATTTCAAATGAAATCGCAAAATCGACGAACCGTGGCATCCTTATTTTATGTTTTAAAGCGTACATGGAAACGAAAATTCTCACTTTTTCCGTCGAGTGTGCTATGGATATGATGGCAACCAAAAGTATAAATAAATGACAGTCCTGCTCTAAATATGCCCGAATATAATATGCGAAAAATGACAAGTCATTTGCAAATTTCAGAATAAGTAGAGAGAAAAATGTGCATTTAATTTAAAAAAATGCGGCTATAGAAAAAGTTCTGTGTATTTTTTGAGCGCGAAGTAAGATTGTCATTTTCGAAATGTTAACGCACTCCACGGTAATATTCGTTCTCAAGCGGCAATCCGTTACTTTACGCTCTAAAAACACAAATAACTACTAAACCAATTAATTTGTTTAAGGTAATTTGTAACATAATCTTCATTTTAGGATAAACAATATCATAGTAAGAAGTATTACATTCAGAGTTACTTACATTCCAGTAAAAACAGCTATGCTTACATTAATGAAATATATTTCTAGGCTACAATAGTACAGGGTGTTCACCCATAATGTCCCCCCCCCCTTTAACTTTGTTAATTTTTAAGCTACAAAAAAAATAAAAAACAGAATTGTAGGGTTTTTAATGTAGTTTTTGCACACGTAAAGGAAAAAACAAAAAATTGTACAGTATACAGGGTAGATCAAAAAGAAACATTTTTTTAAATCTAGCCCCCATTTTTTATTCGATTTTTCGATTCTACGTAAAATTCTAAGGGTTTTTAATATAACACACTATATGCCTATTCCTAATACTTTAAGAGTTATTGACAGTTGACTTCGCTATTTTGTTTGTTCTTTTATTTTTTTATGGCAACAGCCACCTAAGAATATAACTTTTTGTTTAGCTTTTGAAGTCAATGAGGTGAAAATGTTGAGTTTCCTCAATTCGACCTCATTGCTTTGAGTAGTGATTTTGTATCTTCTGTTTTAAAAATGATTAAAGAATTATTATTATAATTAAAAAATAGCGACTTCAACTGTCAATAACTCCTAAAGTATTAGGAATAGGCATATAGTGTGTTATATTAAAAATTCATAGAATATTAGGCAGAATCGAAAAATCGAATAAAAAATGGGGGCTAGATTTAAAAAAATGGTTATTTTTGATCTACCCTGTATACTACACAATTTTTTGTTTTTTTGTTTACGTGTGCAAAAACTACATAAAAAACCCTACAATTCTGTTTTTTATTTTTTTTTGTAGCTTAAAAATTAACAAAGCTAAAGGGGGGGGACATTATGGGTGAACACCCTGTACATAATTTTTAAGATGATTGTCAAAAAAACTTACCTAATGGCATCTTTGGAAAATCTAAAAAAAAACTTATTTTCTTGTTAGATTCATAACTTTTCGCACTGCAATTTTTAGCGGCACAAACGCACGGTGGTCAAAAATCGAAAAAACGTGATCGAAATCCATTTTTCGTACAATTTGCAAATTTGTTTATTTTAAGGTAATGTGACTCTACTATAACGTAGGCAACACTGGACGATGTAGCAAGTTTGTGATCGGACTCATTCTAGAGTGATGAGCATTTAAAGTGGTCAAATTTCAAGTGTTTTTATAATTACTATTTTCGGTTAACAATTATAGCTCGCTAGAATTTGTAGTACTGCATTTTTTAACGAAATAGAAATATCTCTCCTTATATATTTGCGTAATACCCAATATTCAACGAGGTTTCTGTTAATTTTAGGACTACTTATATAATGCTACATGATTTCTTGAAATTTCGGTATTACGTAGATATTCGTTAAGTAATACACAAGAATACACGACAAAATTTGCATAATCCGATTCTCTTATATTGTAACAACTTGTCTGTTCCTAGTTTTCTTGCGGATAAGGGGGTGGGGGCTACGTTAAGTCACCGCTCGCGGCCTGTCGTATCGCATCAGCCCTACATCGGTCGCATGAAACAAGAGTGTACCTGTACCTATCGCATAGTGCTCATGCTCATTTAGTTACGTTCTTCACGGGCAAAACAACGTGTGTTCCAATTCCCGATTGTGAAATCTTTACTTCTTTAGTTTGTGCATTTTATTAACATAATATTTTATAAACTGCTTAAAGAAGCTACAACAACTCCAACAAGAGCACGGAAAATTTTGGAAACCTGGAGAAGTCCTTGTGCACAAAATTCATTTGAACCTTACGAAAATTCAGTATGAAGTATTAAGACGAAGTGCAAGACAACATAGGCATAATTTATATCCGGCGTACTACAAAGTATTAGAAGCAAAGAAAGCTTTATATCCGACTGAAATAGTAATTTCCGAAAGAAAATGCGAGGTATCACTACAAACATTATTAAATAACACGTGCGAACGCATTATTAAATGCATTTCCGGTGTTAGTAGAAATAAAGAACGAAGGCTGAATTTGTTTTGAAAGTGGGGAATGGATGGTAGTTCTGGGTTTACCACATTCAAACAGACGAAAAGCGAAGAGCCAGTATCTTTGCGAGCGGAAGAAAGTTTATTCGCAATATCACTTGTACCGAAATTTGGAAAAGTCCGAAACCAGCTTCAAAAACCTTTTGTCGGCCAGTAGAATACAATGGATTCAAGAAAGCGGGGACATTTCTAGAATGGAAAGAGACTACATGAATGAGCAAATCGCAAAATTATTCCCATATCAATCCATAATAGGATCCATACATTTCTCATTGTTTTTGACAATGGTTGACGGGAAGGTTTGCAGTGCTTTGGGAAAAACCTCTAGCATGACCTGTCATATTTGTGGTGCTAAAACTTCCCAAATGAATGACATCATTTCTGTTCGTCAACGTACAGTTCGTCAGGATACACTTCAATTTGGATTGTCGGTGCTTCAGGCTTATATACGATTTTTTGAATGCCTATTACATATATCATATAGGCTACAAATCAAAACATGGAAGGTGCCTGCTGATAAAAAAACAGGATATGGATATGCAAAAAACAAAAATTCAAACTGAATTTAAAAAAAAAATGGGGTTACTAGTGGACATTCCTAAGCAAGGTACCGGTAATACGAATGACGGAAACACAGCCAGACGTTTTTTTTCAAATTCAGCTTTATCTTCCGAAATCACAGGTATTGACGAAGAACTCATAAAGCGCTTTTCAGTTATCCTACGTACAATAAATAGCGGACACGAAATAAATATTGATAATTTCGAACAATATTGCCTGCAAACTGCAGACCGTTTTGTTACTTTGTATAGTTGGTATTATATGCCAACATCAGTGCACAAAATTTTAATTCACGGACCAGTTATTATAAAAGAAGCTTTGCTACCAATAGGAGAGTTGTCAGAAGAAGCTCAAGAAGCAAAAATAAAGACATACGAAGATTTAGAGACGGGTATACAAGGAAAGTAAGTGCTTTAAAAGTAAATGAAGATTTATTTCACCGACTTCTACTTAGCTCGGATCCATATTTATCAAGTCTTAATTTGAAAAGTCGTGGTGTATCTATGGTAACTGAAGATATGCGACCATTGCTAATATTAAATAAAGAAGAAAATAAGGAATATGAAACGAGTAAACATCAAGATCCATATTCCGATGAAGATTCTGCATAACATGACAACTGAAACATATGTGTTTTATTTTTTTTCTACATATTATCTGTAAATGTATTACCGAGTTTAGTGCCCAATATATTTTAAAAAATATTATTTCTTAAACCTAAAACTTCTATAAAATAAAATCATAATAATTAAATGTATAAACAAATGTGTTGTAATATTTGTATGATATATATTTTTAGGTTCTCATTACTTTTTAAATAAGGTCATTTTAAGGGAGCTACCTGAGATTTTAATTTTAAAATACTTTCTTGTTTCATTCTTTATCTAAAAGTGTAAAAGCCCATAGAAAATGAAATCCATAACTCCTTTCATTTGGCAGCTACAGGTTTTGATCGCAAATTGTCAATTTTTGACCACTGTGAAACGTGTCCACCTCGCAGTTTATCCATTTCTATTATATACAAGTACAGATATTATAAAATAAGTAGTTTGTTCAAGAACGTATGTACATTGTTAATTACTGTAACTAGAAAACATATATACCTAAACTGAAACTACGGCACTGGCTAACACAAATAACTTATCTGACACGACCACGAGCGACGAGCCAACACTGTCGAATTTGATAGATTTTAACCCAGAATGGCGGCCTGCGCGAGGAAATGCGCATATCGTTCAAATTTTAAGAGTTGGATAGCTGATTGTTTGGTAAGCTGTGATTTTACCATTGATGTAGAAAATACGTCCATGGTGTAAAGAGAGATGCCAAGCTATGACGTAATGGCAAATAATAGTTGTATGTACAAATTTTATGATCCAGTACATTTATATTTTAAAAAGTAATTAGACACTCTTTTTAAGGTTTTGTATTTTCCTTCAAGTTCCATTTGTTCCTGGCGTTTCAGTTTAAAGGGATAGTTTCCAACAATATTAATTGGTCCAGACAAAATTAATATTTTACAATCTTAATACCATCTTTTACTGTCCATTTGAAGTCGTCAAGTTCTTTCTTAAGAAATTTGATTTTATATTTATTGCTTGGTAAAATTTCGAGAATACGGCCAATATAATAGGTATCGTCGTAAAAAACACCAGCATAGTACTCTTCTTGTTTTATGGTACGTATTACAAGTAGTAGTGTTTTGATTTTCTGTTAACTCAACATCTGAAAATTATTCATTTTCAAATTCACTTAACGGTTCAACTGTGGTAAAATCTTCAGAACTTTCCTCACTGTTTCTGTCTCTATTTTTCTTTCTTAGAATTTTAATTTTTGGCTTGGTTTTTTTTTGTTTGGCAGTTCATAAGTTCTACATTAGCTTGGGGTACTTAGTGACTTACATCTGAATCATCTGATAAGTCTATCACTAGAGAGCCTACCATCATGCTTTTAAGAAAATACCAACATAAAGTACTTTTTCGTACTACCATTGTCTTTATTTACACACATTTTTAGCAGAGAAGTATCGATAATATCGCTTTCCGAATCGACTTCCATGTTTTTTTTTTATCACTAAAATCAGGAACAGTTAAACTATCAATATCTTTAAAATTTTCAGCACCTTTTTGTACAGGGTGGCTCGAATTCGAGTCTCTGTATGTCCGTCAAATTAGGGTACAATTGCGTATTTAGGTGTCTCACAATATGCCGTTTTGAAAGTTTTAAAGTTCCGAATATTTTCGGATATATCCAGAGAAAAACCCAAATATTGAAAAATCGCTTTATATTGAGCTTATTTAAAAACGGATTTCAAATAGAATTGCACTTTTGCATTGCCACTTTTTCAGCTCTATCCAATGGTGGTATTCAGTTTGAAAGGTGTTATAAATATAAATATGTGTTTTTAATTTTTTTTGTTTATTTTAAATTTTATATTTATTTTTTTAAAGTTATTTATTTTGCTTTGGGGTAAAAAATAAATGAACTTGTTTATTTAATTTTACTATCTTTTATTTTTATTAAAAATAAAGGTTTTAATTTTCTACTTAACACAAAAATAACAAAATAAAATATTTTTATAGAATGTAAAAATTTCAAAAGTAACAAATTATTTAAATTTACGTCAAAGCAAAATAAGTAATTTGAAAAAAAAATTTAAATGAAAAAATATAAGAACGCATATTCATAATATTACCTAATATCGCCAATATCATCTGAAAAACGATAAAAAAATAAATTTCGTATTTAAAAAAGGAAGTTGATGATGACCCCTTGAAGACGAAACGTCGGATTCCAAACTGAATATCACCATTGGATAGAGCGGAAAAAGTGGCAATGCAAAAACGCAATCCATTTTTAAATAAGCTCAGGAAAAAAATAAAACGATTTTTCAATATTTCGGTTTTTTTACGGATATCTGGAAATACTCGGAATTTTAAAACTTTCTATTGTTTACGCATCTGAATGAGCAATTTTGCCTTAATTTAACCGACACTGTATCTCTTCCGGTTTTCGATTTCCCCATACATGGATTTGAATTCGAGCCACCCTGTACATCATCATGATCTTCAATATTGGGTTCTATTGCAGTATTTTCTTCAAATGGTTTAATGACTGGTTCTTCGGAAAATTGGGTAGCAGGCTCGGTAGTAGGTGGAAAAGATACAGTGGATGATGCATGTAGTTCATCTTCATGTCCTAGCTTAATTCCCAACTCACTTATGTCACACAATGCGTCATCTTTAGCTTTTCCTAAAACTATTTTTATGCTTTTAATTGAAAGAATGTCTGTTGTTTTCATAATATTTACTCCATGGCGAGTATTTCATTTTTTGCCCGGAAAAATAAAATTGTTACCTACCGTCCAAATATGTATAAATTATATTTTAAACGTCAAACAAAAGCGTACTAACAAAATCTCAATATAAACTCAAAAAATGGCCACACGTCATTCACAACCATCACCAAATAATTAGCCTAATAGAGAATGGAATGACGCGCAAACTGCAATACTGCTTACTTGCCTACAGCAAAACAAATAAATACCCTGCTCAGCAGCCAACAGGGCCTGTTGGCTGCCAAGGCCCTTGCGTTACGTGATTCTTGACCATTCCTTTTAACAAAACTTGCCAATCGCCTGCTAAATTCCAAGCGACTGCCGTCGACTGCTACTGATTTGTTAGGGAATGCCTTAGGACTGCTGCGACTGCGAAAGAATCCCCAGCGACTACCAGTGAATGTTAAGATGACTGCCACTAATTACTAGTTGACTGCCCTGGGACTGCCAAGAAAATGTACATGTAATGCCAGTAGTGAAAGACCCCTTGGCAAAATCCCTGTACATGCGGCGGATTTGGAGGGTAGTTATTTGAAGTGACTTTTCAAGATCTGAGTAATTTTGGGTTTTCAGCTCGTTGATGCTTCTTATATGCAATATATCTCAGAAGCTTATGGTGTACTCCAAAGACATTTAACCTAGAGAGACCCGACAACTCATTCATAAAAGCCCTAAACCTTGCATCCAACATCAACAAAACGCTTGCACCGGCTCCTCATATTTTTATGAAGAACGAACAGACTTTATCTCAGCCAAATCCCCGTCGTGAGCAAGATTCGTCCCCCACTACTAAGGACAGCCTATTGAAATTGTGAGCATCATAATAATAATTTTAATAAAGTAAATACGTTTAATTTTAAATGATGGTATTTATTTTGGGTGCACTATTTAAAATAAATTTATGTTTTATTTATAGTGTGTGGGATTATCAAAGTCGGCAGTTGCTAGGTTCTGAAGATTAGTTAACAAAAAATAGTTATTTTGCTAATGAATGCGGAAAGTGATACTTTTCCACATAGCGTAGTTCAGGCGTGTAGTCGAGAATCAGCTGGAAAGACAATTTTAAAAGAAGCATGTGGAAAATGCTTACTATTTATTAAATCCTTTACTTAGCAAATTGCTTGTTACAAAGTTTTACTAAATTTACTGTAAACAAATAAATAGACAAACGAAATACTGAAAATACCAAAACTAATCAAAATATTAGCAGGAACAAAACATCTATATTGAATGACACAATTAATCACAAAATAACAACAATAGGCCTATACAAACATTTCACTGGGCCAATAAATCTGACTTTAAGAGTCACTTAAAAGTAAAACTAGATGGATAATTTATTAAATGTGTTCAGTCCCCTATGAAATACTGAATTTTGCCCAACGTTTTTATTCTTCGGAGGGATGAAAAAGTGATTCTGCTGCCTGGTACTTATTTGCTTATCTGCAAGCAAATACTGTTTACCAAATGAAAGAACCTGGACGGAAAGAATGCGGGCAAAAAATATCCTCGCATATTTAGATGCTGCCACACTTTTTTTCCCAATAGTCCTAATTTATTTTCTGTCTAGTTTCCTATAGTGAATTTACATATTTAAATTTCCTACTTGAATACTTAATTTTGTTATTTTCCTTAATACTACTGTCTTCTATTATTTACTATTTTATTTACACAGGGAAATACGGAATACCCAATAATTATATTATAATATTTATAACGTTTATATTTTATTCGCCTTCAAGCTATTTAAAATACGCGACAATAGGCAACAGTGCGACGTTTACTTGATTTTTAGCGGGGATGCAGTTTAGTGATTAGTCGCAGGATATATTAAATACACTTTGACCCTAGACCAACACCTAATTTTTTTTACATATTTTAAAATTTCGGCAGCGACTTGCTTTAGCCATTGGCGTGGAATTGCCGATGCCGAACTATGTGGTTATTTATATTATTTGGTTTGTAGGGTCTGGTGATATATAGGTTTTGTCGGTTTTGCAAATTCTCTTTTTTCACTAGAAAGGGGGTGTTCTATATAGTAGTTTAAGCCAAAAAAGTCGGAAGATCCGCTACATTTGAACCGGAAAAATGCCCTCAAAGTTCGAGTTTTGACACAAATTTTCAGCACCACTTCACAAAAGCACTAGAAATTTAGACAAAACACATCTGAAAATCAATTGTCGGGTGAAAATATTAACTAGGATACATTTGCGTCGAACGAGAGACCTCCGTTTTGTTCCGGTCCTAATTTAAAGCGACTCATAGCCATAGCCCCATTAAACAAAATTAAATTTTACTTGTAAATATCCATCCTCCTTTCTACTCTCAACTGTCACAATAGCCAAAACAAAGATTTGGATTTAAGAAGGCACACTGTTGCCAGACGTTTACTGTGGTTTCGTTAGCAAAATTCATTAGAAAAATGGTGCGCTATAAGCGCAGCTTATTCACTACCAGCTTGTCATCTTGCGGCGGCATCCTTTGATTTGGGAAAGTCAATAACCAAGTTTTGCAAATTTTAGAAGAGGGTCATGACTTAATATTGTTTTAAACGCCTGGGCATCTGAATAATACTTTTGACAGTTCGTTTAATTTAAAATATGCTTTTTCTACTAGCGTGCGTAAAGTACTCACTTTACGCACTCTCTAAGATTCGTAAAATAGGCTTTTTTAATGTGCAGTGCGTAAAATAAGTTATTTTACGCACTAGTGCGTAAAGTGAATCTGACATATTTTTTGACATTTAGGGCAATACATAAAATAATATGTTACGCACTAGTGTGTAAAATAATTTATTTCACGCCCTAGTGCGTAATTTAATAATATTTTTGTTTTTTCATATATTTTTCGGTAGTAGAAAAAATTTTGTATCCTACTCATGTGTAAAGTAACCTTTTTTATTCAATTTCAATTACATTTTTTTATCAATATTCCCATCCATAAAAAAAGGTTCACTTTACACACTTGTTGCATAAATAACTATTTTATCGTCTAAAATCCGTTTAAAAACGATTTTAAAACGTAGAATTGTATAAAAATCCGAAATTTCCGAACCTCTCCGGGCGATAGCCAAGGCTTCGGACGAATTTGTCATGTATTTTGAAGCGAAAATTCATTTTAAATTCAACTGTGGAACTGAACCGCTCAGGGCGCAGTGCCCGACACTCCAACTTTCCGATTTCGATAGAGTTGACTAGCTGGTAGTGAATAAGCTGTGCTATAAGTGTCTCTACTCTCTTTTTTATTTAGGTGAATGATTTTTTTATGGCAGTAGCACATCCTATATTGCTCCACGAGCGGACTGTGTGCGAAGATGTTGATTGACACGGTTCTTGAATAGTTAGTTTGGGGAACAGATGTCCTGGGAGCATATTCGCATGTAACAGACAAGATGTCCATTCGGCAATGCCGATCGTTTCTTTATATGCGACGTGTACGATAGCATTTAGTCAGATGTCGTGACTGTTACATAGAATCAACAAATAAGTCTTAAATTATTTTAACACTTCATGCATAGCCCTCGCTTGCTTCGCTCGCTACGGGGGCTCAACAAACAGAAACTAACCAAGTGCTAACCAAAACTAACCCAAAATAAAAAAAGTAAAAAAAAAAATTGGGTTAGTTTTGGTTAGCACTTGGTTAGTTTCTATTTGTTGAGCCCCCGTATAGGGAGCGAAGCGAGCGGAGGGCCATGCATGAAGTGTTTAAATAATTGAAGAGGTGGCGGATTTACCCTAAGGCCCGGGCCTAGGGCGGCCAGATTTAGGGGCGGCCCCAATTGTGTCAAAAATAGTATATTACGTACCTAGGCCAGTAAAGTAAAAAATGTCTCAGATAACATGTAATTGTCGACCGAAGCAAAGCTGAGGTCAACAAACATGTGATCTGAGGCGTTCTTATTTACTGGCCAAGGTGTGTATACTATATAAAAGTTGGCAATAAAGTAATTTCATTATATAGTCTATATGGTGGATGCTGAGAAAGGGGCGACTGATAGCTTGGGGCTTGGGGCCTAGGGCGGCCGAGACTGCAAATCCGTCACTGAATTGAAGACTTATTTGATGATTCTATGTAACAGTCACGACATCCGACTAAATGCTATCGTGCACGTCACATATGAAGAAACGTTTGGCATAGTCGAATGGACATCTTGCTTCCCATACAGCACGTCCAATTCAAATTACGTCTCTACAAGATATACACGTGAGAAATAAAATATGTTATGATGAAACTAATTGTTGATCTAGTACTGACGTACGCATATGAGATACACCTATGTTTATGTTGATAGAATTATGTGATATAATGTTTAATAATTGTATACCGTATGCACTTAAGATTCTAAACATTTTTATATAACGTAAAGAAGGATCATTAGAATGTTGAAATTTGACGTCCGTACATGATGTCTACAAAGTTTAAGTCATATGTATGTGTGATGCTTTATGCAATATTTGTACCTACTGCATACACCACGTAAAAGTGCGATATACACACATGGTACAAAGAACTATATATACACTCTTTAGTTGTTCTTGTCGTATCTACATTCTACCATTCAAGAAGCACGGCACAGTGCGCGCGCAAGCGTCAGCGTGAGCATACCGGGCATGTGTATCTCATGTGTATCCTCTTTCCTCTATAAAAGTGGGGTAGTACATCCACATCATATAGCAACCATTTTTGTTTTATCATTTGGGAAGACGCCGATGTGTGTGTGTCTCTATGCACTTTGAAACGGATTATAAGGTATAGTAAAAATTGATAAATACTTTATTACTCCTAGGTACCATTAATATTGGAGCTACGATGTTTAATAATATTTATAACCCAAACTAACCCTATGCACCTAAGATTCTTAACATATTTATACAAAGTACAGATGGATCATTGAAATGTTATTAAAATTTAACGTCCGTATAGGTCCCTACATGATGCTTACAATGGTTTAATGTAATTTGTTGGATTTCTACCTAACATTTTTGTGTACCTATAATAACGTAAAGTTAATTGGGTCGTTAGAATTTTGAAATTTAACGTTCGTACAGGATGCTGACAAAGTTTAAATCATTAGTGTGGTGATTATGACTTTAAGTAAATTTTTGTGTATACACCACGTAAAAGTAATAGTACAGTATAATAACATACACTCTGCAGTTGTGTGTTGTCGTTTCTACATTCGAGGGAGATGGAACAATGCCAGCGCAGAGCGTTAGCATGCTGGCCATTTGTATCTCATGTGGTAGCAGGTAGTAGTCATTTTACCATTTGTAAAGTTCTGGGGTGGTATGCACTTTCTTATTATAGAATACCTAGGCGGTCATGGAAATCCAGTAACGATTATCGCTACACTAATTTTTGATACAAAAATTTTCAACACCCTTTGATGCATGTCAATTTAAGGTTCTTTTTTTATCAAACCGTAACTGCCCAATTTTATTATTTTTGGAACACTTTAAATCAATAAACTGTTAAAAATATATCAGGGAAATAGCAAACCAGAGTCTTGTTCTTTATTTTTGTCTAATTTTGTAAAGGAAAACATGGAACTCGTAAATAATGGAATGATAGATTCAGGAATTACATACAAAATCGTTATGGATGCTTACATTTGCGATGCACCGGCACCGGCTCGTTCATATATAGCTCAAAGGCCATACTGGGTATGGATGCTGTAGGAAATGCACAATCAAAGGTCATTGGGTATCACGGCGTATAATGTTCTGCACATATACTTTTATTAAATTAGAAAGTGAACATCCTTCAGAGTATTTACAGTTACAATCATAACATGATCTTTTGTGCTCAGCTTATAGGTACTTTTTTGTATTATTGCAGTGACTATGAGAGACTCTTGTCCAATTTCAATACCCAATTTGCCAAATTTGAGCTCCAAAACGACGTGGCGGTCTGCGAATGGTTACGACAAACGACAAGCAACCAACCGACTGGAGGATTTTTTTTTGTTTCAAAAAACGAAGGATGGCTGAAAAGAGAGCTGCAACAAAGGCTGGCAATGTATAGCATAAGATATATTTGCGTTTTTACTATGTTATTTGAATATTTTCAATACATTTTAATATTCTTGTAAAAGTTCTGTCATTTTCTAGTGTTTTCCTACTTCTGCTTTCTGTTGCACCAATTGATAGCGTTCCGTAGTAGTAACTATATAAAGTGAGCGGCTAAAATATGGAACAAATTCGTTTCAAAATCAGATATTGATTTTTTAGAAAAATGCTCCAACACGTCCATTATAATTTTTTGTTCTGCTTTTTTGCTCTAAAAAGAAATTATGCAGGTTGTGTCAAAAAGCAGATTTGACATCAAACTTAATTTATTTTTAAATAGAACACTATTGCTTAAATTCCAATTTTGAATTGTTCGTCAAACTCTACGCATAATTCATGTAGCATGAACCTCTATACTCCATATCTAACTGTTTTGGAGATATTGAAGTTGCCATCAATCGATAGGCTATTAAAAATTAAGACAGGAAAGTGCTACAGTATGCTACGTGAATTATACATAGAATTTGACGCAGAATTCAAAATTGGATTTTAAAAAATAGTGTTTCATTTAAAAAAAAATTGACATCAAATCTACTTTTTTGAAACACCCTGTATATTTTCTTTTTGATGCAAAAAAAACGGAACAGAAATTATAATTGACGTGATCGAGCATTTTTCTAAAAAATCAATACCTGATTTTTAAATGAATTTGTTCTATATTTTAGCCGCTCTTTGTATATTATGTGGAAAGAAAAAAAGAACAATTTAAAAGTAACTTTTCTTCAGACAGATATTTCAGGAAAATAAAAGTTTCGCTGCCCGCTCTTTCGTTGTCAAAAAACCATAATATTAATTATTTTTTTAAAATACCTGTTTTGAGAACGAATAAAGGACAGGCGGCAAAACTTTTATTTTCCTGAAGTAGCTCATGAAAAATTGGTTTCTTTGACAGGGCGTATACATGGGGCGACGGAGCTACATATACACGGAATAGTATATTTACGTTCAAATTGAGAAGGACAAATGCCATGTGTAAGCAGAGTTTAAGCATAATACACAATCACTGTGCAGCCGATAACACACTGTGGATCACTTCAGTTGTGTATATGTAAATGGTATACTGTGGCTACATTGTGAGGCGGACGTTTAACCATTGCGCATACGTGTGTACCTGAAATGTGTAAACGTAGCACATTTACATCGTAGAATTGTGCAACCCTGTGTCTGCATCTAGATACATCGCCACAATGCGAAACATCGTAATCTTGATTTGGTGTGCTGTATGGGTTGTTACATCCGAATATGCGTCCTGGGAGTGAGTTCCACAGTGATGCAGTGCGCCAGACAAAGGAGTTCTTGTAAAGCGATGTTCTAGGTGTTTTCAGTTGTACGACGAACCGGTGCGCCCTTGTCGTCTATCGTGACTGTCTGACAGGCGTTGTCAGGGGCGGGATAAGGCGGGCCAAATCCTGGGAACATCTGCTGTAAAAGTATCTGTAAAACAGGGATTTGTCGGTCAAATGTTTGCGGTGTTTCAGACTATCCAGATTCCGGGTCACCGACGAGACGCACAACTCTCATCTGAACGGAATCCAGTAGCTTTAGGATGTGCTCTGGCGTGGCACCTTAGATGTGTGAGCAATATTCCAAGCACGGTCTTATTTGCGCTTTTGTAAATCAAGAGCAACTGCTGCGGTGTATAGATTTTTTGTTGCCAAATAGCGTACCAAGCTTCTGAGAGGCTGATTTTGCGACGTTAGCAACGTGGTCATGTCAGGACATATTGCTGTTGACCGAGACCCCCAGTAGTCCGATTGAATGAAGATGAAGGGATGGTCGATCCTGCCATAATGATATCATTGCCCGCCGTATGGTAAATGTGGCTGCTTGGATGATTGTTCAATGTGCATTTGCATTCATTCATCGGAATAAAAGAGACACTCATTCGATTACACTATTCCTTTGTATGTACATATTCGTCAAATATTTCACTTCATACATGGCCCTCCGCTCGCTCCGGGGGCGTAACCGAACAAACCTAACCCAAACTAACCTAAGACATTCCGAAATGAGGAAAAACAAACTAAAAAATATTTGCATTTTCGACTGACAATTTTTTTTTTTATTTCCGGCATGCCTTAGGTTAGTTTGGGTTAGTTTTGTTTGGTTGCGCCCCCGAAGCGAGCGGAGGGTCATGCGTGAAGTGGAATATTAAATATACTTAAATAGTAAACAACACTGTTATTCCCCATAAGAAAATGTGCAACTTTTGGAAACACTGTGCCAGGCCCCCGGTGTCGGTTACTAAAATTTCATTATTTTCACGTGACAATTTCAATATTTTCACGTTACACCTGGGAAAGTCGTAGTGGAAGTTTGCCCTTCTTGGGCAATTTAGGCTCAAAACGCGGATATTTTTTCGGCTCAAATGTGGCGAATCCTCCGATTTTTTTGGCTTAAGCTACTCTATAGGACACCCCTTTTCTAGCGAAAAAAAAAGAAAATTTGTAAAATCGACGCAACCTATGTATCATCAGACTCTTAATTTGATGATATCTTTGAAGATTTTTAACCTTTCTTATATTTTTCTTGCATTTGGTGATTATTATAGGTACGCGGTTAACTAATTTTTATATATTTCGGATAACTCTCTTAACTGAACTCTCTAAATTAAAATTTTTATTAGATAACAATTCCGAACGTTCTATAAAGAGCGTTTTGGAACATACTTGCTTCAATATTGCCTAACTTTTAATACAAAAATTGAATGCTAGAGAATTTATATGAATTAGCTACGATAAACTGTTTTTTCCAAATTAAGCGACGTCATCAATAACGTAAATACAAAACCTTCGGGAAACGAACTCTACTTATTACTACAACATATTTATGTAATACATACAACAAATAATATCATAGAATACTATCCTTATTATAAAAATGAGATATTATTATGTGACATATTTTGTACTATAAGACTGTATTATAAAAAAAAACTGTAATTAATTTTAACGTCTTAAACTAATCAATAGTATCAATAATAATATGGTAAGAATAACATCGTGCGCCTATGGGAAGGCAAGATTTTTTACTTGCTAGTCCTCTACCCCCTTCAGTCGTTGTTAAGGTTCACTCGCTTGGCGCAGTATAAGCGCTCGTAGCAAAAAGCAAAGACCTTTAACCTAAAAATGTCTTTGAAAAAAAGTATAAAAAGAGATATTTTTATAATACAGGATGGTTAATATAATTCAGGGTTAATGGTCATAGAAAAAATAGGATACTCAACTCACATTTAATGGCTATTAAGAGTCGAGCATGAGAATATGACATGAGCCATAGGCGAATGTCATAATAAATGGTCGTTTCATAATATATACTATTAAGCAGCAAATATTTAAATAAATCTTCCAAATCTTATTTCCTGAATAATTTTAAATTTGAAGGCGGAACTTATGAGACATCAAAAATACACAATTTTATCCTGGCTTAAACGTTTTTGTGACATACGGCTTTCCAGCTCTCAATGGTTAAAAGAAAAATTAAATAAACAAATCAAAATTTATTCATGCCATTGTCACAAAATGCAACTTACATAAGTCAATATAATTATAAAATTTAGGTATATCGACTTCACAAAAAACAGTCAATCGTCCAAAAACATTCAAATTCAAATTGTTTATTCATGTTAACATATGGTTAGCATACTTACACACGTCAATAGAAAAACTCAATAATATAATGTTTTAATACTAATGCACACACATTTTTAAAAAGGTATTAAATCCAAACATTAAAAAAAAAACATTAAGGTACAGAGTACACTAAACCTTGGCCAAAATAATAAAACTCATATGCCTATAACTAAGACAACATTGACTAATAAAACTTGGTAAAACCTAAAACAATAATCACACCAGGACATAGTTAAAATCGGAATTCTAGAAATTCTCCAATGTTATAAAATGCCCTGCTGATGAGAAAGTTCTGAATATGTTTTTTTAAATCTCTGTATTGGTAACTCACAAATTGCTGTGGGTAATTTATTGAAGAAAGTTCCACCATAAGAATTAGATCCATCCTGGCTTCTCTGTAGTCTCCTATATGAGGGAACAAGACCCTGTCCATTTCGGGTCTCATATTGGTGAATCTCATTGCGTCAGAGGTGTAGGTAGAAATTTTTCCTCATGAAAATAAGGCTTTCAAAAATATAGAGAGAAGGTAAAGTTAATATTTGAAGATCTATGAAAGCCTGTCTGCAGTATTCCCTGTAAGACAAGCCATTCATCACTCTTACCGCTATCCTCTGAACCCGAAACACATCTTGGGCACCAGTACTATGACCCCAAACCAGGATGGCATAGCCGATGTGTGAATGGAAGAGAGAAAAATAGGCCTGTCTTAAAGCAGAAGAAGAGACACAGTCAGAAAGCCTTCTCACAAGAAAAGTGGCAGACCCAAGCCTCTTGACCAGGGAGTCTGTGTGAGCCCTCCAAAGGAGTCCAGGATAAGGATGCACTCCCAGAAACCTTAAACCCTCTGTATTTGCCTCAGTTGGAATGGGCCTTGTAGAGAAAATCATGCTCTGTGGTTTTCCAGCATTAAGATGCAGTTCATTTGCTGCAAACCATTGTTCTGCCCTTGATCGTGCCGCACCCAACGCCTCCTGTGCAATTCCGGAATTAAAATGTGCACAGGTGAATGTTGTGTCATCCGCGAAAAGAGTGAATGAGCATTTCTGATAAACTTGTGGTAGGTCATTTATATAGATAAGGAATAATAATGGTCCAAGTATTGATCCCTGAGGGACTCCAACATCAATCACTCTTTCAGCCGACTCTACTCCATCCACCCGCACACTCTGCACTCTGTTTGTGAGATAGCTAGAAACCATTGCAATGCTGTTATTGCTAAAATTTTCCCAGCTTTCTCAGAAGCAAGTCATGAGAGACACAATCAAAGGCCTTACTTAGGTCACAGAGTGTACTTGAGAGGTACAAATGGTTCTCAAATGCATCCTGAATCCGCTTAACTAAATCCAGAATAGCGAGAGTTGTATTGCAGTTGTTTCTAAAGCCAAACTGACTGCCTGTAAAGAGATTCATAGATTCCAGAGATGTTGTCATTCTTACCGCCATACATTTTTCAAAAACTTTCGAGATTATTGGAAGTGATATGGGCCTGTAATTAGAAGGGTCTAAGGGGTCACTCTTCTTGAAGACAGGCACCACTACAGCCCTTTTCAGTATATCAGGAAAAACGCACCCACCAAAACATTGATTTATAAGTTTGGTTAATGGGCCACAAATAAGATGTTTAATTCCTTTAATTAGATCTACTGAGAAACCGTAGTGGTCCCTACTCTTCTTGCTGGTTAATCCAAACAAAGTAGCCTCGACCTCAATGACAGACACCTCCCAAAACTCAAATTTTTCAGAATCCCCAGCAATGGAATGTCGAAATCCAGAGGATTCATAGAAAAATTGATAATACCACACATGCATTTAATTGGATTTGTTGCAGATTTTATCAGGTTGTCATTGACTTTAATTTTTGCATGACATATGGCGTTTTTGTACTTTACTCTATAATTCTTTATTAGGCTTTTTTGGGCTGAACTTGGAAATTGATTATCGTATTGCTTCAGTAGTTGCAATACTTCTCTCATAGACTTTAAATGATCATTGAACCAGTTTATTAAACGATTTTGATTTTTCTTTTTTATATAAGATTTCTGGCGAACAGCATGTAGCCAACTGTTCAAAATATCATGAAAAATTTTAAACTTTTCAACAGAGAAACCAGAAAAAGTTATTTCTACCGTGCTGCGTAATTGGCCTGAAAGGTGTTTTTATCAATGTTGGATTATCATTTGTGGACATGGAAGGTAAAAATTTAATCAGTTGACCCTGGTGGTCAGAAAGGCCTGTCTATAACTTCCACTTTGCACACTTGGTCATCCAGACTCGCAAATGCATTGTCCAAACAGCCGTCACCCCCTTGTTCGCTGGTGAACCAACTGGGCAACGCCAAAGGAGGCAACTAAGCTACACACTTCAATACATTCCCGAGACTCGGTGAGAAAGTGTACACAATTAACAACTCACCCTCGTTCTGAACAATACACAGGACCTGCTCAAGAGTTTCCAAAAAAGCCGCAAAGGAACCAGATGGTGACCTATAAAATGAAATAATAAATAATTTTAATTCTTTCACAAAAATACCACATACCTCAAAACATTTCTCAACAGTCAGGGCCTTAATTTCAATTATTTCCTTAAAAGTATAAACAGGATTTAGAAAAATTGCTGAGCCTCCTCCAATAGACTCCTTCCTGCAGCTCATTGCAGCAAGCTTCAAACCTGATATGTTTAATGCTGCAATCTCATCATCAATTCCCCAGTGCTCACTAATACAGACAAAGTCATAATTCTTGTCAGCTAGGAATAATTCAACCTCATTTGACTTGTTTCTAATAGATCTTATGTTAACATGAAATAAGCTTACTGTTTTATTCTGGCTGTTTATGGGTGAGTCCTGTGCCTTGGTGATGTCGGCGCTGGCTCTGCACATTCATAAAATGGTTGATTATTATTCCAACTGGCCAGATAGAACCATTTTTGACTTTTTCGACCTCGGTAGACAGTATTTCAAGTTTAAAAGCACTTCTCGACTTTTCCTGTCTAGTGTACATCTTTTCACATTTGCAATCCTGGCTCAAGCCTTGATTCTTTAAATAGCTTTTAATATCTGATGCCTCCACCGAAGGGTGAAAGCCTGTTACTGTTAAAAAAGCCATGACACTGTCTTTGTTGCTTCTGCCACTTTAAGGCCGAAATTTATTTCAGAGGAAACCTTTATCGGAGGAGGGCGATTTTTAATACACAGTATGACGTTTTTTCTTGTATGATACTTCTGTCCATTGTTGGTCAGATCTTTCTTTGATATTGCTCTCTATTCCTGTGCTTTTCTCCAGTTCCTGTTCAACGGTCAAATCATTGTTATTGTTTACATTTGTTGGTTCCAGGTTCCAGGTTTTGATTATGGCGTTGCTCCTAGGCAATTGCCAGCTCCATTACTTGATGACCACGTAGTGTTTGGCTCTAAACCATCACGTGACCATCGAGCTTTGCACAAATATTAGCTACTGAATTGCACAGACAGAAATTGTCCCACAGGGACATACGGTCCCTCCCGGCCTGGGTACCGGCGTGAATGGGTATTTCTTCTGGCAATAAACTATGAAAGGCACAGATGACAGAATTGCTTCTGGCTAAGCTATGAAAGGCACAGACTACGCTGGCTATGACATCCGGTTCTTCCTCGGGGAGAAAAACGTGTCGCTCAATGGCCTGTGCCAATGGCGCTCAAAGAGCCGTCACCGAACGCGTCTACACTCGTCCGAAGACCAATAAGGCTGAGTAGAAGAATCGATATTCAGACTAACTGGCGTGTTTTCGATATCGTTAGTGGGCATTACCTGATTCATACCGGATACAAAAACCTCGCTTTCCTGCCCAGCCCTAGTTTGAGCTTCGTTAATATTCGGGTCGTCCCGTAAAATACTTAGATTTAAACAATATAAACACATAAATTAAAAACATTAATTTTATGTCCACACTACACATTAAAATCAAGCTGAAGAAATTCCTCCAAGGAATAAAAACAATTATTTCTAATTAAAATCTGCTTAGTGATTTTTTTAAAAGTTAAAAGTGGCAGGTCTCTAATCCCAGCTGGAAGCACAACTTATTCAATAACCAGCTACTTGAGCTACTCATCTTGCGGCGGCATCCTTTGATTTGGGAAAGTCAAATGAAAATTTTAGATGAGGGCCTTGACTTAATATTTTTCTAAACGTCTGGGCATCTGAATAATACTTTTGACAGTTCGCTTAATTTAAAATACGATGTTTTATCGTCTAAAATTCGTTTGAAAACGATTTTAAATGGCAAAATTGTATGAAAATCCGAAATTTCGGGTCTTTTTAGGGCGATAGCCGTAGTTTCGGACGAATTTGTTGTGGATTTTGAAGCGAACATTCATTCTAAATTCAGTTCGCTTTGTGTCATTACATTGCCTGAAAAATCACACTTCGGTGTTCGGTGCATTACAAACACATCAGGATTTTTCCTAACATAGAGCAGGTTCTTTAGAATGTAAATAGAAGGAACGGTCAGTATGCCCAGATTCCCGAAAACCACCCTACAGTCCTCTCTGTACCCCAAACCACTCAACACTATCACCGCATTTCTCTGCATGCCAAAAACACGCCGAGCATCAGCCGCATGACCCCAGGCAATAATAGCATACGCAAAGTGAGCATAGAAAGTTGCAAAGTTGGCTGTTATTAATACCTGTTATCACACCTTGTCAGCTAGATTTTTAAGAAGCACTAGCTAACCTTATAGTCACCATGTTAATATGCATGCTCCACTGCAGCTTAGGGTCAACAGACACCCCAAGAAATCTGACACTATCTATATTGGAATTTATTTGGTGGAGCTTCCTCATCGAAAAGACCATCCTTGTTGTTTTCTCAATATTTAGAAGAAGTTTATTAGAGTTAAACCAGTCTTGAACCAACTCCTGTGCAACCACAGAACCCTCTAGGGAGTCCTCTAATGTATCAGCACATACAGACACTGTCGTATCATCGGCAAAACGAGTGTACTTTGATTGTTGGTCTATAAGTGGTAAATAATTTATGTAGATTAGAAAAAGTATGGGCCCCAAAATCGAGCCCTGGGGTACTCCAATACTTATTTCTCCCCTTGCGGACGTCACACCGGCATGACGCACACACTGACGCCTACCCTCAAGGTGTGATTTTAAAAGGTTGATACTATTTGGGCAAAAGTTATAACATTTCATCTTCCCCAAGAGGATTCCATGATCTACACAGTCGAAGGCCTTACGTAATTCACAAAACAAGACGTGTTGTACTGATAGTTATGAAAAGTGTCCAACATGCTTTGCACTAGATGAAGAACCCTCAAGGAAGTATTCCTATTCTGTCTAAAACCAAACTGGCAACTATTAAAAAGACCATTATTTTCAAAAAACTGACAATCTGTGCTGACATGCATTTTTCCATGACCTCAGACCCTACCGGAAGAAGAGATATAGGGCGATAGCTGTCGGGAGTGTCCTGGTCGCCTTTTTGAAATATTGGGACCACAACAGCAACCTTAAGAACATGTGGAAAAACACTATGCGTGAAACACTGATTTATAAGCAGTGCTAAGGGAACAACAATCTGATTTTTAATGCATTTGATCAGCTTAACATTAAAGCCACAGCTATTCTTATTTTTTTAAGTAATCAATGATGTCCCGGATCTGAATAAAACTTAATTCCTTAATTGAAAACTGTTCCAATACATTCAGGTTGATTTGATTATCTATAGCATTTAATTTAGAGGCCGGTATTTTATCTATAAGTTTCTGTGCTATGCTTAAAAAAACTATAAAAATCATTTGCGTTTAGAACTTTGCTGTTAGCATTTATTTTGTTTTTATTATTTCTATTGTTTATAATACTCCACATTTGTTTACTTCCGTTATTTGAGGACTTCATTAAATTAATCATTACCAAAATTTTGGCTTGACCTATATATCTTTTTAAATTCACTATAATACCTTTGGTTATCCACAGTATTGTACTGCTTTCATATCTCACCAAGAAACCTCAAGTGGGAAGTGGGCCCTCGCCGCTCTCAATCTCTCCGAAAACCAACTTATGTTATTCGACTGATCTGACCTTACAAAATAGCACGTCTCCGGGAAAGACTCCAAAAATGCTTCCTCCAAAACAGTCTTAAATTTGCTAAATGTATCATTTACAGACATATTTTAATTTTTAACAAAATTCCAAGACGTATTTGATATTATAACATGAAAAATAAATAAGCCCGTTTGGGTTATTGGTCTACAAACCTTTTCTGCTTGAACACCCTTAGCTTTATCCACGGAAACCAGAAAGTTCACCACTTGCCCCCTGTGATCAGACACATCCAAAGCCACAACCTCCGAACCCAAAACGTCAATCGTTATATTGGTGTTCCACAGGGAACCGTTTTGGGTCCGATCCGCTTCATCACTTATCTTAACGCTCTTTTGACAGAAAATATAGGAGGAACAATTATATCTTATGCTGATGATACGGCTATAATATTTGCTGGCAAGGACTGGGAAGAAGCTAAGAATAATGCAATAAAGGGTTTTAAACTAGTTATGAATTGGTTACAAACTTATAAGCTATCACTTAATTTAAATAAGACAAATTACATAGCATTTTCACTGACGAGAGCTGGCCAACCCAATTTCACAGATATTATTATTGGTATTGATAAAATTGCAGGGGTAACTCACACAAAATATCTTGGTGTGCTGATTGACCAGTTTTTGAAGTGGGGACAACACATAGACTATGTTTCTAATAAAATACGTAGGCTCATACATACATTTTATATATTAAGAGAATTCCTAAATGAAAAAACATTGGTGATGGTTTATAATGCGTTTGTGGAGTCATTAATACGATACGGGATAATTGTTTGGGGTGGTACTTATAGCACAATACTAAATAAGTTGAACATAACATAAAAATATATCCTTAAAATTATATTTAAAAAAAAATAAAAGATTCCCAACTAACTTATTGTTCTCGGAAGATACTGTCAATATTAGAACTTTATATATTAATTGTATATGTAATTTTGTCTATCGGTGTAAGTCCAAACTGAACTATGTAGATCACACTATTGAAACAAGAAATAAATCAGATAAAAAACTTAAATTGCCTAAAAATTTAACTACTGCAAATAAAAAGTTTATAGATTACTTAGCCCCAAAATCATTTAATTTACTTCCAAAGGATATAAAATCAATAAAAAATATAAAAACTTTTAGTAAAAAGTGTAATCAGTATGTGTATCGAAATACGGAAAAATTTTCGGTATTATTTGAGTGATTTAGTCATCAAGAATAATCAAGATTGTAAGCGTGTTTGGTGATGTGTGTCACATATAGAAATACATGATAAAAAATATATGTATATATTTAAATATAAATATTGTATAGTATTATTATTATAAGTTTGCCTACTTTTAGGTTTCGACACATACGGGTGTTTCTGCACCTAGGTGTCTACTATTAAGTTTTATGGAGATACCAAACTAACTTTATATATAGTATCGTACCTAGTTAAGATTAGTTTTGTACAAAATGTGAATCCTAAAAGTAGAAATATGTTGAAATTGAAATTGAGTCATAGCCCTCTTCTAAAATTTGCAAAATTTGGTTATTCACTTTCCCAAATCAAAGAATGTCGGCCCATGATGACTAGGTAAATAAGCTGTGTCCATATATTGATGTTATTCTTGGTGGCATTAGATTTTCGTGTCGAATTTGTGCAGTGAATTAATCCACTCCGAAGCTGCCAGTAAGTATTATTAAAGAATCCTAACTAATATAGATGCTAATGTGTATGTTTCTTCACGCACAAACTGTTCCGATCATCATGAAATTTTGTACAGATATTTTCAAGAGTATAGTAAAGAGCATAGGAGACTTTTAGCTTTTACCCGCGGCTTCGTTCGCGTTGATTTTTTATTATTTTAAACTTTGTTATTAAACCTAATTTTTAATCTATGAACAAGCTAAAACGTACAGGCAACGTCCATAGCACGTTGAAAATACCAATTCTCGTCCGATCACTGAAGTTAAGCAACGGCGTGCGTGGTTAGGGTGGGTGACCACTTGGGAACACAACGTGCTGCTGTCATTTTTTTACAACCGATGTCGTTATAGGATATGTTTACACATCAGTCTCGAGTACTAGCAGACTCGCTCAATTTTTTTTAAGTAAACCGTTTTTTTCTTGATTTTTGTGTTTTTCTTAGGTATGGCTTGGGTTAGCACTTGGTTAGTTTCTTTTTCTTGAGCGAAGCGTGCGGAGGGTCATCTACCTGCCAATTGCAGGTCTTTATTTATATCGCATGCATTCACAAGTGCACTACGAACTGAAAAATCGCGGCCGGCTGAAAATATTTGGGGGAGTGGAGCTACTAGTTTATTTCTACTATGATATAACCAAACCACAAATGCAAAGATATATTTATATGTATAGAATTTTGATGGCCATTCGCAAGAATTGGCACGGCCTCTCTCCTCTCTTAATCCAAGATTAAGTTAAGGTGTATTTTTGTTGCACCATCTCTCTTAAGTGTAAAGCTTCACTTAAAAATCATATAAAATTAAGCCTTGGAAGTGGTCCGAGTGGTCGGGTTTAAGCCTTTTATCTCATTTCTATCCTTTGTTTTGTTATTTAATATAATTAAGCATTTCTCTTGAAAAATCAGTTCCATGGACCACGAGTGTCTCGCGAGAGCTTTGATTTTGGCTACCGTCAAGGTCGAATGTTACAAACCTACAAAGAAGGAGAATTATTTGTGAATGTATTCGCGGAAACACATGCAAGCTGCTGTATATTTCGTAAAAAGTGCATCCCGGGCACGTATTACAATAAGTAATATTTCACTTTTCGCATGGCCCTCCGTTCGCTCTCGCTCGCTACGGGGGCTCAAGAAAAGAAAACTAACCAGGGGTTAATCCAAACGTAACCAAGACATACCCAAAATCAAGAAAAAAATTGTTTGCTTACCGAAACTAACCCAAGACATACTCAAAACCAAGAAAAAAACTATTTAGAAACTTAACATAAAAAAAATAAAGAAAAAGCAACGGGGGTTGAACCCGGGCCGCCGCCGAGAGTCGCCGAATTGAGACCTAACCATCTAAACCTCTCGACCACGAGGACTCTTACTGCAAATTGATTGCATCGCGAAGACATCGAATGCAATGCCTTTTAAGATCCTTTACAGGCGTAGGCGACTATGGTAAAATCAGCATCTTCTATTGGTCGATCCGCATGGCCCTCCGCTCGCTACGGAGGCTCAGGAAACGAAAACTAACCAAGTGCTAACCCAAGACATACCCAAAGTCAAGAAAAACTTTTTGGAAACATAATCTTAAAAAATAAATAAAAAAAGCAACAGAGTTTGAATCCGGGCCGTCCAGGTGAGACCCAACCATCTAAACCTCTCGACCACGAGAGCTCTTGCAACAAAATGATTGCATCACGAAGACATATTGTAATACGAGATGGGTCGACCAATATGAGAGGTCGATTTTCACATAGTCGCCTACGTCTCTAAAGGATCTTAAAACAAGAATGGAATCGCTCGAGTCAACGCCACCTACACTAGATAGCGTTGGAGACCTTAATGACAGCCAAAATCAAGGCTGTCGCGAGACACTCTTCTGGCTCGACGGCTCGAGACTATAAGGTTTGCACTGCCTGTACCCGCTTGTATTATAACATTGAAATGTCAACGCCAATGTAGCCAATAACAACAGGGAGAATAGAAAAAGCACCAGAAAAGTAACCAAAATTGCAACATTGCCAAGTTTACCTAGCGTTTCGCTAAGAGTTCGTTAAGCATTGGTCGCGCGAACAAAATTAATCTAATGTGAACCTTAAAATTTAAAATTGAGGGGGACTTACTAAAGTCACGATTTTAAGCAAAGCCGTGCAAACAGCCTCTTTTAAGATCCTTTACAGGCGTAGCCGACTTTGTCAAAATCAACCTTTCCTATTGGTCGATCCATCTCGTATTACAATATGTCTTCGTGATGCAATCAACTTGTCGCAAGAGCTCTTGTGGTTGAGAGGTTTAGATGGTTGGGACTCACCTGCAATGGTTGGGACTCACCTGCAATTTGCTTTTTTTTATTTTTTACGCTTATTTTTCTAAGCAATTTTTTTCATGATTTTGGGTTTGTTTTGGGTTAGCACTTGGTTAGTTTTCTTTTTTTGAGCACCCGTCCCCCGTAGCGAGCGGTGAGCCATTCGGAACGACCAATAGAAGAGGCCGATTAAGATCCTTTACACAAATAGTGCACTATATAAAAATCGGCCTCGCCTATTGGTCGATCCGCATGGCCCTCCGCTCGCTTCGCTCGCTACGAGGGCTCCAGACAAGGAAACTAACCAGGTGCTAACCCAGGACATACCCAAAATCAAGAACAAACTGTTTAGAAACATAATCTTAAAAAAAAATTAAAAAAAACAACGGGGTTTGAACCCGGGCCGTCCAGGTGAGACCCATCAGCTATCTAAACCTCTACACCACCAGAGCTCTTGACAGAAATTGATTGCATCACGAAGACATATTGTAATACGAGATGGATCGACCAATAGGAGAGGTCGAATTTTATATAGTGCACTATTTGTGTAAAGGATCTTAAAACTCATATTATATATATTCTTAAAGGTATCTTGTCAAATTTCCTTTCTCCCAAATATCCCTAGTGTTGTAGTTAATGGGTTGGCCGTCAGATGGCGCCACAACAATTAACATTGTTTTTCTGACTTCTGACACAAGAAGTCAAGAATTTTCACTAATTTTCAGTTCAGTTTTCATTTCGCGACGATTTTGACGTTTCGGGGGGCCTCGTATTGTGTAATTTTTTCCAGAAGTTTTGTGAATTCCGAACAATTATTTGATACAATTAAAGAGTGAAGTGGAGAACGACGATGCTACATGAACAGGATTTGCTCCAAGCTTCTGTTTAAAGGTAAGCAACTTCAACTTACGTTTGAGCTAAATTTCTTATTTGCCATGCTATTTTTTGTGAAATGCTGGTAATACATAATACAGTTTGGTTAGTTTAGTTTTATTTTAAAAGCACTGGGTGGGAGAGCTTGTACGTGCTCTTTGTTTTACCACATCTGTTTCCATTAATAATAACACGGTTACAAGCGCTACTTATAGAACGGGTCTATAATAGAGGTTGATATTTATATTTTCGGGGGCGGCTACCAAATTAGTACCTGTCAAGCTGCTTGTATCTCTTTTATTAAGACTTCAAATATCGCATTATTTTTGTCTTATATTTAAACACACGTTGCATGAGTCAATATTTATTACATTTCAAGGGCAGAGGACACTTACATATTTACATTTTTTGTCTAATTTTGAAACTTATGATTTTATAGTAAGGTTTGTAGGCACTTGAACATTGGAATCTTTTTGTTCTTGTATTAATTTCCAGATTATTTCTATAACATTTTTCACTCTGTTGCATGCTTTGAACTTCATTAAATTTAAATTTAAATGGTTTATTTCCGTAGACATAAAAAACATTAAGTAAAGCATGCCATAAATAACTTAAAATAACACACAGAAGCATCACAATAACAACTTTGATAAAAGGCTCAAAGTTGAAGGTAAAAAATTCAATCAATGTGTAGAATAGGTGTTCAGCCAATCAGGAACAAAAAAATTATTAACTTTTCTCGTTCATTCACATGATTAAACATGTAACATGCACATTCAAACTAAAACTCAATCATGTCAAATACAATAAATGCTTACACACTGGGGTGTGACAGCGATTTTCAGTCATGGTAGTGATCAGTGACCATTCCCCAAAACTCACTTTCAAAAATACCTGTGACTAAGTCACATTCGTGATTTTGATTTTTTCAACTAGTGGAATAGTGGAAATATTTAAATTCTCCTAAGATTAAGATACTTGAAAATATTATTGCCGTTTTCGTTTACTGATGGATGATTCATAGTATTCGTACTTACCTCACCAGTCTTTTTTATTTTAGTCATTTAAAAATGTATCGATAAGGGAATTATTTGTTTTTATTTTAAAGATACCTTTTTTAGTGGCATGACGTGGCAGCATAATATTAGAGACTCGATTAGAGATTATTTTCTATTTCTATTTTGTACAGATAGAATGGAACAATATTCAATACATCCATTGTTATGGGATATGAAAAAAAGAACAAGGCTTAGTGCACACGAGAGTGCACATAAAGCTCAATAACTGTTATTTGTAGGTACACTATGCATTTTCAAAAAATCGCTAGATCTAGATACTACTTGTATAGATCTATGGGCCTTTATAGTAATAAGTAAAATATTGACATTATTTTTATTTCCTTTTTAATGCTTTGTATGTGCCCCTATGCATTTACAAAAAGTTTCATGGTGGGTGTAGAGTGTAGACCCTAGTATTAAACATATGGTTTATCAGGAGATTGGTGAAAAAGAAAGTTTGTTTGTTCTGCCAAGAGCTTGAACAAACAAACTTCATTTTTCACCAATCTATGTTATGTGCAGAACTCATAATAATCATAAAGCTGGATTTATAGATTGACATAACATAAGCATAGCATATACATAGTATAGCATAAGCACATTACAAGAAATGGTCGATTTATAAAATGGGCTTGTGCTATGTTGCGCCTGAGCCGTATATCGAAAATACTAACCTTACAAATTTCATAATTTTGTTTAAAATGTTTTAAAGAAGTATATTATAGAGTCTTATGTACATTAATTTATAAATCCTTACCGTTCTCAAAAAGAACAAGCACTCATAAAGCCAAAACGCCAAATTTTATTGAACATCGCATATGCCATTCTCTCAAAAGGTAAATATTATTAAAATTCTGTGTTTTCATTGGTCGAACATAAGCACATAACATAAGAAGTTGAATATTGGTCAACTTCTTATGTCAAGCTTATGTTGTGTTTTGTGTTATGTCGATCTATAAATTGCCTAACTTAAATATGAATGTTTAACTTCTTATGCTTATGCTATGCTTATGTTATGTCAATCTATAAATCCAGCTTAACAAAGACTTTGATATCTTTAATACCACAAATCCGCAGACATTTCTGTACTTAACATCCTTTTCACTACCACTCCCTTATACCGCTATATATTATTTTGTGCAATTATGATTTTAATTTTGTGTTTTATGTGAATTTCTATGACATTTATTTGTACTTTTATATTTATTTTAATTTAATTTTTGCTTGTCAAAGTCAAAGTATTTATTCATGCTATTACATTACAAGAATGTTTGCATACGTCAGTATATAATTATAATTAAAATAACTTAACCTAATTAAACATTACAAAGTATAATTAAAATCAAGATATAAACTGTAGAATAGTATATTATTTTATATGGAGGAAAAGTGATACTTTTCATGGCGCGCTCGTGTTTAACAGCCGAACGCAGTGAGGCTGGTAATAGAGAGCAAGTCATGAAAAGTAACTTTTCCTCCAAATAAAATATGCTGTTTTTTCTTCAAATGTCGACAAATTAATGCAAAAACATCTCTTTTTAATAGTAATAATATCTAATTATTATTAAAGATAAATGGGTTCGCAAGGCGGCTTAGACCACGGTCGTAGGTGGCCTTGCTTAGACCGGTGTCGATGAATTTAACATAAAGCTGTCAGTGGACACTGTCAACAATAATTATTTTTTTAAGATGGCGTCTCCGATTGCGTTTTAATTCCGTATTGATAAGCAGTTATTGAGTAAGTTCGATTCAATAATAACCAATTTGTTCCTAAATTAGTGATTTTTAGAAATGCAGTCACAAATTGAGTGATAAATACAAATTGTAGTTTAATAAATCTTGAGTTGTTGACGCTTATTTTGTTGTCTGTTTGTATTCTATCTATGTTGCTATGACAACACTTTTACCTCCGCCGGCGGAAAAGTGAAAAGTAAACCTCCGGCGGAGGAAAAACGAAACTTCACGGCCGCCTACACAGTCGAGTAATGACGGATTTACTGACGTTTGAAGAAAAAAGTATATATCAAACAAATAAATACCGAGGTCTCACTTAAAATTTTAAGTTTTTATTAATTAATAAAAATGAATGTGTAAATAATAAAGTAAATAAAACTAATGTAAATAAATAGCAAAAGTACAACATAGTTACATATTTTGACAAACAGAAGACGATACTAACAGTTTAAAAAATAGATTAAAAATCTTCCATTGTCATAGGTGCATCACAGAATTCTGCAATAGAGTAAAATGCCCTGCCTAGAAGGTAGGTTTTAATTTTTTTCACAAAAAGTTTTGATGGCAAATTTTTTATAGGCAGGGGAAGCTTGTTAAATAACTTTGGGGCAAAGTAATTGACAGAGAAGCGAGACCTTTCTATCCGATGGAAGTCAATCCGAAAATTCTGTCCATGCCTGGTATTATACTCATGTATGTCATTGTTTCTAATAAGAACGTTGCTATTATTTTTTGTCATTTTTAAACACTGCACAATATAAAGACATGGAACAGTTAAAATTTTGAGTTCCCTAAAGGTTTGTCGACAATCTGCCTGATAGGGCAATCTTGAGATAACTCGAACAGCTCTTCGCTGTAATTTAAAAATGTCGGACACTGCAGCCGCATGACCCCAGGAAAGCAGTGAGTATGATATTGTTGTTTGGACTAATGAATGAAATGTCATTACCAACACGTCTTTAGAAACAGCATCAACCAGATTCCTCAAAACATATATGCTTTTAGATATTTTTTTACTGGTTTGATCAACATGCTGATGCCAATTTAATCTAGGATCAATGTGTACACCGAGAAATTTAAGATTTTCTGGATTATCCAGATTCGCCGAGGTACTTAATGAAAAGGTCAGTGTTTCAGTTTTTCCCCGATTCAGTGTGAGGCAGTTGGCTGTGAACCAATCGGATACGCTCGCTCGCGTCCCCTCTAACCTCATCTTAACCCCATCAATATCCGACCCAGCCTGTAATACAGTTGTATCGTCAGCAAACAAAACAAAGTCTGCACCAGGGTCGCTGAGAACTAGATCGTTCATATATATGATGAACAATAAAGGTCCCAGGACAGACCCCTGAGGCACTCCAAACTGGATCGGCAGAACGCCCGAAGCAGAGCCACCAAAGTCAACAAACTGGCATCTGTCGGTCAAGTATGACTCAATTAGACCAGCACTGTTGGATGAGAAGTTGTAGTATTTCAGTTTTGATACCAGTATGTCAGAGGAAACGCAGTCGAAGGCCTTAGTCAAGTCGGAAAAAAGCGCCGAGACATGGTCCCCAGAATTAAAAGCACTGGTTACAGTAGTAAGTAACTGGTTTATGGCCATCACGGTGGATACTCCATTTCTAAAACCAAACTGACTCTTATTCAATAAGTTATTGTTGATAAAATGATCAGATATTCTTGTTTTCAATGTTTTTTCGAATATTTTACTATAAATAGGCACTAAGGAGATTGGTCTATAATTTGATACGTCATATATACATGACGATCTAAAAGATATCTTAAAAGCGGAGGGAAAAATTCCACAGTCCAAACATTGGTTAAGTAATTTAGTTAATGGTATGATAATTAAATTTGCGATACTAATAATTACTTTTCTATTTATTCCATAATAATCCCTACTATGGGATTTTTTTAGAGAATAAATTATATCTCTAACTTCATTATAAGTGATGTTGGTCAAGTTTAGCTCTGGGACTTCTCCCAAAACTATATTTTCTAAAATAAAACTTGAAGAGTGTTCAGATGCAGGAAGTTGATTTATTAGGTTTGAAGCAATATTAGTAAAGAAATCGTTAAATTCGTCAGATGTTAAGGAAGTGCGGGTCTCGGGTACGGTTTTTTTTTCAGGCCTGTATCTATTAACAATTTGCCAAGATGCCTTTGCAGGATTTGTGGAACCGCGAATGAAATCATCGTGAGCCGAGATTTTCGCCTCACGGATGCTGTGTTGATAAGTCTTACGAAGGTCTCTTATATCATCTTTTAGATGTAAATTATTATTTTGATTATATAGTGCCTGCATAAATGTAAGAGTATCTCTCATTCGCCTGAGAGTATCATTGAAAAAAATTATAGAAGTATCTGTTTTATGTGGCTTAAAAACATACTTCCTAGGGAATGCAGTCGCAATGCAGTCACCGATAGATTCAACAAACCTATCTGCCTTCAAATTAACATTAATAGGAGCAGACAAAAACTCCCAGTCAATATTTTCTACACATTGATGCAGCAAAAAAAGACCATGCTGGGTAATTGGTTGTGTAAGTACTGTAATTTTTGAACTTTTTCTGAATGAATGCAAAATTCTATAGCCACTCCAGCATGATCCGAAATTGCTCAATCAAAAGTCCAGTAAGAATAGCTGTCTTGAGAAATATTTGTAACTATATTGTCAAGGCATGCATTTCCCCTTGTTAGACTATGAATGGCCGTGTGCAAATTAAATGATTTTATAAGGTTTATAAAGTCTTCTGTTTTATTTTCATTGGAATTGAAATGTATGTTAAAGTCGCCCATGACTACAGCTATTCTTCCTTTACGGAACACAATATCCAGTACATTGCATAATTGGCCCATAAAAACATTAAAATCTCCCATGGGGGAGCGATACACAGATATGATTATAATGTTGTGTTTACTAGACTCAATTGCGCATATTTCACAATTTATTTCATCAGAAAACTGTTCGATTTCTACATTTTTTTAAAAATAGGATGACAGATTATTTTTAAGGAATATTGCAACACCTCCATGGGATCTGTTGGTTCTACAAAAATGTGATAACAGTAAATAATCATTAAGGTGAATACTAAGAAGTTCGTCACTTTTAAGCCAATGCTCACTGAAAGTTAGGATATCAAACATGTTAGAGTTATGTGTCTCTATTTCAAGTATTTTATTTCGCATGCATTGAACATTCAAATGACATATCTTGACATTGCAATTTTTTGTATTATTATTTTGGGAAGTGTTAATAATACTAGAGTGCAAATGTGAACTTATAGTCACACCCTGTGAATTACTGGTATGTCTAAAAAAATACTGTTATCATTTTGCTCCATATTTGCAGATTCACTCATCCTTTCAATCTCCAAATTTAAACTATTGCTATTAAATACCATTTCTGAATCAGGATTTACTATTTCTTCTACGTTAGTAGGCTCTTCATGCAATATAGGAGAACACACTTGTTTTTGGTTGTGGTCAGTTTTTATGAAGATTAAATTTTTTACAGTGTTGTTCAGATTGCCTGTTTTATTTAATATATCACTGCATATATTTGTTAGATTACCTCTATATACATAAAGATCAATAAAGTGCACCATGTTTTCAGAAATGTTATTAATTCTATGTAAAAAATGCTTTAACTTGTTATTATATTTAAAAACTTTTTTATTTAGAGCATAATTATTTTTGACATAGGGAACGGAGAACATTATTATATTAGTATGATCACATTCACGTATTAAACTGAGGATACTTTTAAAAGTTGGATATTTTTTCAATAAAAAGTCATTTGTACCCCCAATCATTATCACTATATCCTTGGGTCCATAGTTTTTTGTTTTTCTTGCATCACCTACAAGCACATTATTCAAGCATGCACCAGGTTGTAGAACGCTTTCCAAGAAAATAGATGAAGATTGTTGACTTAGGTAACTTCTCATATGACTTCCCAAATTGCGTGCCGTCTCATCACCCATAATTAACATTTTAGGTTGTTTATGGTTATTTCCATTTCTTCTTGTGTCTGAGTTATTGCTTTCCCCTACCTTGAATTCATGATCAATTGGATTGACCCCATGATTAATCATTTGGTTGTAATCTAGCAGCCCCTCTTTAAGATTAAAAATCTCGTAATTCGCCTTTTTTAATTCCTGCACATAGCTATCTCTTTCTGCTGTCAACACGTCAATACTGGTTAGCATTTTAGTTTTAAGTGAACTTAACAAGGATGCCTTCTCCGTATAACTTTTAACAGAGGATTCTAGCTCCTCAATTTGGCTGTTGAGCTGGTTGTTTTTTGTCATCAAAGACAAAATCTCTTTATTTAATGCCGCCATTTCATCCTTCTGTCGATTAATTTGAATTTCATAATCTCTCTCAGCAGTGAAGACAGACTCCTCGAACTCCTGCGTTTTTTTGCGGAATCTAGCGATATGCAAATCTTTGGATTTGTTGTCCTCGAAGAGCGCTTCAATCTCCTTTTGAAAGTCATTAGTTTTTTCATCTATGTGGTTTTGAAGTTTAGCTATCTTGGCGTCCTTGGACTTAGATTCTGTTTTTGTTTTTTCATAAAGTGAGAGTAGTTTACGGAATTTTGGCAGATCCTTCAAGTGACCCTTACAATCAAGGCAGCAGAATAGTAAACATCTCTGATTAAGGGCAATTGCATGAGCCTCCGTAGTTGTCACTTCCATACAATTCTTGCACAGAATCGAGTTACAAGAATCACAACTCGCGCCAAACAATTCATCGTCCTTAGGTCTACATTTAAAAATACAAGATTTTGAGCATTTACTGCAAATTAAGGCCATAACTAGGATGGAAAGACAAAGAACAAGACGTCAAGAGGAAAAGATGGATTAATAATATTTTTAAATAATGTATTTGTTCCTCCTTTTAAACTTCAAATCACAGTCAGTTCAGAGGTTCTTGAATATTAGGTTGGTAAACACCAAATTAATAATAATAAACACTTGGAATCCCGGGTCGAGCAAAAAAAACAGAAAATGTAAACAGAATCTTCTTCTCAACGGATTGGCACGAATTCCATTGTTATCACCTTGATAAGGAATGAACACATTTGGAGTTTCTTTGTTAAAAGCAATTATTTGTTAATTCTTTGAATTTTTATAATATGTACTGTTATGTTATTTTTAAGTTCTTTTATGTTTTATGCTTTTATATTTTCCTGCTTTGTAATTGGAAAGTTTTCCTGTTAGGCAGTGTGGTAATAAATAAATAAATAAATGAATAAATAAATTTTTGGCCTAGTGGGGTGTCCTTTGAGCGCTTTAACTTTGGCCTGGGTAGAAATTTTTTAACCGAGAGGCAAGTGCTGGTAACACCCCAGGAAACAAATGGTCGGATGAACATTGAACAACCAAGACATGAATTAATGACTGTAAGTTGTAAAGATGAAGATGAGCTACACTTACTACATTTGAATGTTCGTAGTGTAAATAATTCAAATTCAAATATATGATTGTAAATAAAAATTATTATTTTTATCTGTATTTATATGTCACTATCAGGAAATCTAGGTACTTTTTTGTCAATTATAGAAGATTTACTGCACTCCATCTATAACCCTAATAGGTTGCTGTTAGTTTTAATATAAACTTTCAAACCGCTGGGAATGATACCTTCTTGGTGAATCAGTTTTTCATTACTTAGGGTCTTGAGTCACGCATAATAGGTATTACGAGGGCATGACAAACCTCTTGTGACACAGCTTGATAACGTCTTCGGCAATCTTCCTCATGGTGAGACAAATGGTAAAAGTTTTTTGACCGCCTGGATTTGATTCTATCCACTATTCCGTCTTCTTCAAAAATTATCTTGGCCGGTGACTTTAATATTAATTTTACTGACAGAGATTCTGTAACTACTAACCTGCGTGCAAATATGCTTGTGACATATGGACTAAATATGCATGTTAATGGGCCGACTCGGATCACGGATGGTTGTTCAACTTTGATTGACTATTGTTGTTCAAATTATGAGGAAGTATCCTGCTCAATTTTGAATGCGGGCATCTCTGATCATGAGGCGGTCAGTTGCACTGTAAAACTCCCAAGAATTGCAAGGCAGCAATCCAGATGTAGTCCTGGTAGAGTGTTCAGTTCTCGTAATTTTAATAGGTTTTGTTCCTTGTGTAATGGAGTAGATTGGCAAAATGTGAATTTCAGTTTTGATCCTATTGCTAATTTTTACAATATGTTATGCGATGTATTTAATTTGGCATTTCCCATACAACTAGTTAAGAAAAAAACAAGAAGCCTAAGCTTTGGCTTATTAAAGGTTTAAGAACATCAGGGAATAATTTATGCTCCTTAAACTACTTAAAAAAATTCAGTGATGATCAAAGTTTTCTTGACTATTGTAATGCTTATCGTAGTGTCTATAGGAAGCTCATTAAATCTGCAAAAAAGGTGTACTATAATAAGAGGCTTTTTGAGGCTAAGAATAGGCAAAAAGAAAGCTGGTCCATAGTTAATGATTTTCGCAAGAACTCAGTCAAAAACAGTCCAAATATTGATCCAGACCACTTGAATACATTTTATTGCAATGTAGCGAATAATTTAACCCAAAACCTGGCATCCCCTTCAGACCCTTTGTCTTTTCTTAAGAATGTTGATGACACCACTGGTACATTTGCTTTTTATGATACAAACATGCATGAAATTAGGACAACTATATCTGAAATAAGGGACAAAAAGTCTAGTGGTGAAGACAAAATCTCCCTGAAAGTGCTTTTGCGGCTACCTGATATGGCTGTGGAAGCGCTGTCCGTTGCTGTCAATAATTCTTGGGTTGAGGGTGCATTTCCTGCTTGTTTAAAGTCTTCTTTGGTGGTGAAACTGATGATTCTTCCAATTATCGCCCAATTTCCTTACTTCCTACCCTATCCAAAGTCATAGAAAAACTCGTGAAGAAAAGGATTTGTAATTATCTTCAATCATTAAAGGTATTAACTGTCAGGCAATTTGGATTTCAGACATCTAGTAGCACCCAGGATGCAATTTACAGTTTTCTTGAGGGTGTTTATTTTGGTGTGAATCAGGGTAGTGTCTCGGCAGCGGTTTTCTGTGATGTGTCTAAGGCCTTTGACTGTGAGGATCACATAATTCTGCTGTTGAAGCTTGAGAGGTATGGGTTTCGGGGAGTTGCACACACCTGGTTTATCTGTTGCGCACTCGGGTAAAAATTCCTCTGTTCTGGACATCAATTGGGGAGTTCCTCAGGGTTCCGTTCTGGAGCCAATTTTATTTCCACTTTATATTAATGACATCGTTGAACTTAATGTTTCTGGAGAATTCACTCTCTTTGCCGACGACACATCGATCCTGTGGAAAAATAGAGGAATTGAGGAGCTACATCAAACTATAGCAAGTGATCTCAAGATCATTAAGGACTGGTTTGCCTGTAACCGTCTTTGTTTAAACCTCAGTAAAACCCACATAGTTGGGTTTAAATGTGATGTTACTGGGCTACTCTTGGATGGCGATCCGTTGCCAGAAACTATAGTATCCAAGTTTCTAGGTATTCTAATTTACAGGGAATTACGTTTTGAAGATCATGTGCTGATGCTAGGAAGAAGACTGTCATCAGGATGTTTTGCTGTGCGAGTGGTGAGGAAAGAATTAGGTCCACAACTAGCACGGACAGTTTACTTCTCTTTGTTTGAGTCTCACCTTAGGTATGGTATACCCTTCTGGGGTGTTGCAAATCAAGGCCTACTTAATGTGCTTTTTGTTCTCCAAAAAAAAGCTGTTCGCCTTATTGCTAACATTACTCATAGGGATTCTTGTAGACCACATTTTGTGACTCAACGGATCTTAACTCTGACTTCCCTTTTCATATTAGAGACCACAATCCTTATCTTTAAAAACCACAATGCACTCCAGGGACCTGCTCCTCAAATTGAGACGCGTCAGGCTCACCTTTTACCTTTACCAATTCCCAAATCTACTTTAGTAAAAAAATCATTAATTTATGAGGGTCGAAAATTTTTTAATCATTTACCAACCAATTTAAAGACAGTGCATTCCGTTGAGACCTTTCGTTGCTTGCTAAAAAAATTACTTTTGAGTCGGGCATATTACACTTTGACTGAATTCTACCAGGACACGCTTTGACATGTAGATATGTATTGCCGTTTGTATAATGTATAATGGATAGAAAATTCTGACACTGATTATTATAATGAGTCTGGGCTTGACAAGTTTGTGAGTTACTTATTTTTTAGGTTTAATTTTTGTTTTTCACTTTTTTGTTTTATTGATTGTTTTGTTTTATTGACCATTTTATTTTATTGACCTTTACTTTTACTGGCTTAGCTTTTATGCCGAGCTTTGAACTTGGTGATCTATTATAATGATTGTACCACATCATGTTGTATTTCATTGCTTGTCTCTTTGTTTGTATTTGATTGTTCTGGGTGTTTAGGGCCGGTTTAAGTTAAGTTTAGTTAACTTTTGGTGCGGTTCGGCGACTTGCCGGGTATTCTGGGGTGACGGGATGTTTGTGTTCCTGGAATTGCCGGAATACTTATGTCTCTGGATCGCCGCCATGCCATGGTTGGAAGTGGAGCCGCACCATGAATGTTGATGTTACCTGCTTTTATTTACCTACGCTTTGTCGACAAAATTTATGATTTTAGACTAATAAAGCACTTTTTGAATTGAATTGAATTGAATTATGGACAAACTTTCAAATTTAAACTAAGTAAAAGTATCACCAAACCTGCACCTGTCGGAAATAAATGCAACTTTTCTCATGGCAATATAAATGCATTTATTAATGAGTTAAAAACAGAGTCCTGGCTAGATGTTTTCAATTCCATTGGGGTAAATATGATACTTTCAATGGGATTACTTCAGTCTTAGTTTTCCTTCTGTTAAAATGTCAAACTCGCAATGAGGTTAGGTATATACAATCAGTATGAAAATGAGAGAAAAAAATATAGAAATTTCATATCTCTAGGTATACAAAAATCTCAAAGTCAAAGTCAAAATATGCTTTATTATCTGAAAACTGAGTTTTGTTGACAAAGCAAGAAATAGTACCTAAATAGTTAATATTAACACATAAACCAACAACAACACGTACAGATACATAATTTTAAAAAGAACAAAGAACTAAGTGTGAAAGTCAGCATAAGTCAACATAACACAGTCATAATTCAAGTAGTAGGCACACTGAAACGATAAAATAAATCAATAACATTATTTTTCATGGGCATTTTACAAGATGTCTTCATAAAACTCATGCAAGCCATAAATGCCATAATAGGCCTTGGCAACCAGCACTCCTCAAAGGTGCTTTTTAAATGCTTTTAGGGTAGGCTGGTCCCTAATTACATGAGGAAGGTGGTTATACATCTTAATACCCTCATAAATAATTGATTTTTTCGTTAGGCTAGTTGTAGGAATAGGTAGTTGCAAATTAAGGTGTTGGCGTGTAACATACCTAGGCCTAAAATTTAAAAACTTGTTACAATTTAAATATACAAGACAAACAGCTTCCAAAACGAACAAACATGTAAGAGTTAAAATTTTGTTAGACACGAAAAGTTGTCTACACGTCGCGCTTTGCAAACATATCTGACGGCCTGCTTTTGAATAACGAAGAGTATATTTACTAAATAATGACTAGTTGTTCCCCAAAAGCGATGCCGTAACGGAGATTGGATTCTACAAGAGCATAATAGATAGATTTTTCCAATGTGATATAGCTTTTTACTAAGGGCCATGGTGTGGTTTTCAAATCTAAGTTCGTCATCAAGTACCAAACCAAGTATCTTTGAGTGATGCTGCTTCATAAGAGGGACACTACTAACAGTCAATCCCTCAATATTACACTTAAAGCACTTAAAGCAGACCAAACTGGTTTTATCCATATTGGACTACCAGATGATGGGGGGTTTTAGGCCCCATATTTTACCAAAGAGTCGTCGACAGGCCCAAAGCGCTGCCGTTGCTTTTTTGATAGTTCTTTCCAGGTGTAGGTCCAGATTAGTTTCGGGTCGAGAACGATGCCAAGATACTTAACCTCTGTTGCAAGCCCTACCGTTGTCCCTCCCAAGTGGGTTTAAAGCACCCATCCAGCTTCCTTCTTTTTGTGTTAGCGGATCACTACGATTTTGCTTGGATTGACATTTAGTCTTTCCTGTGTACAGGGTGATCCCCTATAATGTCGCCCCCCTTTAACTTTTACATTTTAAGTGTCTCAAAAAAATTAAAAGTATGGTTATGTAGGTACTGAAAAATACTTTTTTTCTACGTATAAAAAATATTGGAAAAATGATCAGTATACAGGGAAAAACGAAAAGTAAATTTTTTTTCAATGGAACACCCTATATACGAACTTATTTTTCGATTCCTTGTAAAATTCTAAGCATATTTTATGTATGATGTTATATCTCTAGAGTTAGTAGTTTCACAGCTATAAACAGTTGAAAATCGGTACTTTGGCTACTTTTCACCTTGGTAGCAATGAGATCATTAGAGATGGAGTAAAATGAATTTCACATTCCTATCTTAACTTTCCAAGAGCTATCTGATGGTGCTAACTTATGGTACCTACCGAGGTACCAGATTTGGTACCCATGGTACCGTCTGCCCGTTAGTACCGTCAGATAGCTCTTGAAAAGTTAAGATAGGAATGTAAAATTTATTTTACTCCATCTCTGATGATCTTCTTGCTACCACGGTGAAAAGTAGCCAAAGTACCGATTTTCAACTGTTTATAGCTGTGAAACTACTAACTTTAGAGGTATAACATCATACATAAAATATGCTTAGAATTTTACAAGGAATCGAAAAATAAATTCATATATAGGGTGTTCCATTGAAAAAAAATTAACTTTTTGGTTTTCCCTGTATACTGATCATTTTTCCAATATTTTTTATATGCAGAAAAAACGTATTTTTCAGTACCTACATAACCATACTTTTATTTTTTTTTGGGACACTTAAAATAAAAAAGTTAAAGGGGGGCGACATTATAGGGGACCACCATGTGCTGACAAAGCTGAGTACAATTTGCATACGTTCTGGGAGAACGTAGTCATGCTCTTATTATTGTAACTAGGTCATCTGTGTAACCTTTGACTTCAAATCCTGCTTCAGTCAGTCTTACCAGTGGATCGTCAACAACCAGAGACCAAGCATAGGACCCCTCCTTGAGGGCATCCCTTTATTACTTTGACTGTGACGGCTGTTTTTCCAATGGTCGCGGTGACTGGTTAGCATGGATTTTATCCATTTTGTAGTGGTTGGTTCCACTCTGTGGGTTGTTGCACACTGAATGGATTCATGTGAGGTGTTGTCAGATGCACCCTCTATGTCTAGAAATGTACCCAGCGCCACTTCTTTTTCAGCTAGTGTCTTCTCTATATCGCGGACGAGACTTTGAAGAGCATGGTTGGTAGATTTCGATGGTTGGTATGCGAATTGTTTTGCATGCAACTTGCTCTAATCTTTTCCATCGTTTTAAGAAGGAAGGAGGTTAAGCTAAGCTGTCTTTGGTATGAACGCTACCTTAACTTTCCTCCAGTTTTTGGGAATGTAGCCCAATGCAAAGCTGGCTGTGAAGATTTATTGAATGTGTGGTAGTAGGTGTTCTATACCTTGTTGTAACAAGGCTGGAAAAATTCCTCTACTCCCGGAGATTTATACGGCTCATTGTGTTTTTTTTTGTAAAGATTTTGTTGGCTAGACCTTTTACCCTTTTTGTAGGCCGCTGAGCGGTTTCAATGGGCTCGTCTTCTTGCGCCAGCTCTTCTTTAGCAATTATGCTTGATCCGGGAAAGTGCGTTTCTGGAAGGATCCTTAGACTTTCTTCAGGTGTCTCAGCATAGGTGTCTTGTGCTCTATTCTTTAGTAGGCCGATTTCATTTGAGTGCTCCTTGGATAGCGCTTTTTGTAAACGAATGGTCGGTACTAATTTATCTATCCCTTCACAAAAAGACCTAAAAGTTCTTCTTTTGGATCTCCGAAGCTCTTTGTTATACTCGAATAGGGTTTTATGATAGTTATCCCAATTTCCCAGTCTTTTGGCTTCATTGAAGGCTTTCATCGATTCAGCCTTTAGCCTGTTTATGGCATATCCCTTTGGGTTGTCACCCAAAACAGGGCAGCTTTTTTCGTAAGAGGCTATTATAGGCGTTTCTAAGTGTATCGAGGCGGGTAACCAGCACTGCTGCCACTGAACATTGCCTTGAAAATATAAAAAATTAAACATAAATAATGAGAATGAAAATGAAACAGGAATATATGTCTTTGCCGCAAACAGCCCTCCTACAGGAGATAATGAAGATAAATGGCAAACTAGTTAGCAAGAGAGGTAAAAAGCGACCTTCTCAAACAAACAATAGATCTCCTCCCCTAAAAAGCACACTCACACATAAACAAGGAGACCTCTTGGAGGCTGCACAGATACTCCACCAGTTTTTTGTCTCTGGACATCGCGGAAAACAGAGGTTGCTGATGTTACTTCTACTTAAGGGGCCATGGCATTGAAGGTGCCTCTGTGAAAAAATGACTACTAAAAGCAAGCAAGTCTCTTCTTTCAAACTTGGTGTTCCAAAGGAGTAAAGACTGAATGATGGAGTGTGAGTTCTGGCCTTGTGGAATTCGTGTCAACCATTTTCTGAATCTGGAACGACAAATTGCTTTATGTTCAAACTAACATCTAGTTTGTGTTTCTTATTTTAGATAATAAAAATATTGTAAGGATTGTCGAAAATCGGTCAGGTTTAATATGTGGGCAAGTCACCTGCGCACAAATATTCACAAAAACAATGTGATAATCAGCAGTAAAGATGGAATTAAAATTATTAAATCTGCATTTCAAAAACGTAACATAATATCGTACAGGATTTTGGCAAATGAATTTGCAGTAAATATTAACATTTTTAATGCAATTTTAAATAAAGTTGTGTCTGTAATAGAAGCCGAACTTAAAAGGCTAACAGCACTAAAATTAAACATGGAATTGTTTGGGTTATATTTCAATCCGACTAATGACGAGTATGATGTAAAGTCCTTTAACACATCTTTCATATTGTGTGTAGCAGCTCAGATCTATCATCTATCTTAGAAGAAATGTTGCAAACCATAGACAGAAAATCTGATGAACTAGCAGAACGTGATTCAGGTAAATTATTTTCTTTTGTTGAAAATAATTTTTATACAATTTTAAAATTTTCATTTTAGAAAATTGTAAACAAGGCCTACAACCTTACAACCACAGTCAGACGACATGGTTGAGAGGTTTAACAAGACCATTGAAGGTCGTAGATGAACATCAGAAAGATTGGGACCAACACATACCACTATTTTGATGGCCTATAGATCAGCAGTCCATGATACGACAGGACACGCCAGCCATGGTTTTATTTGGAAGGGAACTCCGTTTACGCTGTGACCTATTATTCGGAACGCCAGACAACCAGAATATGGAAATGCAAGACTACGCGGACTCCCTTAATGAATCCATCCATGAATTAGTCAGGGAAAACACGGAGAAAGCCAGTGACCGAATGAAGACACGTTATGATCTCAAAGCTAATTCTGTAGGATTTCAGATGAACGATAAAGTCTGGTTATATAATTCGCAAAGGAGAAAGAAAGATCCCCAAACCTAACACCAGTATGGGAAGGCCATCAAAAGAATTAATGACGTGGTGTATTGAATTCAACGTAGCCCCGGAAGCAAACTGAAAGTTGTCCATCCCGACAGGTTCAAAGCATATCACGGACATGAAGTAGTGGATCAGGATGATCAGGTTTAAGTGGGAGGCAATGTCACGGCTAGCAACCATCCGAATGTTTTTGTGCTACCCTATACAACTAACCTTGTCCCATCTACGCTCTTTCCGTATGAGTCATCGCCGGCCGAGAAGATTCGGGAGCTGTGGTATTTTCCCGATGCGTGCAGCCCTGGTCGAGAATATTAGGGAGGCCTCGCTTCGTCCGGAATATTCGCGGTATATTTTAGATAGATAGATAATTTATTGGTGTCAATAACTTTACAGTCTTACACAAGTCATAAAATTAAGAAGAATGAAGTACATGAGTTGTTAAAAATAAGGTTCAATCACTAAGAAACAGAAAATAAAACAACAATAGAAATAATACAAACCACAAGTCAACATAATTTAAAATGACAGACAGACAGAACCGTATAAATATAGACAAATATGCTATTAAGTATAGATTTAAAATATCATAACATGGGCAGTGTTGCCAGATCAGTTTTATAGTTAGGTAGTAGATTGATGTAAAAATAATAGTAGACTGATTAAAAAAAATAGTAGATTACAAATTCACTGTCTAGGTTTTAAATAAAACTAAAAACGATCCTATTTAAAATTATTCAGTCGGTTTTGAGTAAACACGCAGTCGTAAGTAAAATGCCAATGACGTTTAAACGATTCAAAGGACGAGCCGGTGAGCCTCTTATATGTATATACAGAACTTGTGGTGGTGGTGCCAATTTTAAAAACTGCACAAAAATAGCAAATAGCAACGTAATCGCACTGCACAAAAATAATTGTTAGAATTTTAAGATTTCTGTTTAATTTTTTAATTTTTTTTGTAGGTTTTAGGATATTTAATCAAGTATTCTGTTTTTCTCTAAATAATAGTAGAATTTACCTTTAAAAAAGTAGAATAGTAGCCAAAGGTCAAAAATAGTAGATCTACTATAAAAATAGTAGACCTGGTAACACTGAACATGGGCATAGGCTGGTTAAGGATACAATAATAATAAAATAAAATGTACCTACACTACAATAAATTTTACTAGTCTTGATCAGGATCTGAGCGCATATGTCATATATTGAGAGGCGTGGTTATAAACTCATCAACAGAGTAAAAGTTGTGTTTTAAAAGAGTATCTCTGATCAGAACTTTAAATTTTTTCAGAGTCAGCTGGCGAGTGGAGCATTGTAATTTATTGTAAAGATTAAGGGGCAGTGGATTATTTTTTGACTTTTGCAGTTTTAGATAAGGGGGCCGTAATTGCTCTGCACCTCTTGTGTTATAAGAATGAAAATCGACATTTTTTTATATTCATCTTTATTTTTATGAATTTCAACGAGGCAGTTAGGATGTAAATACTCGGAAGGGTAAAAATTTGTAAATCCATAAAAAACGGCCGACAGTGGTCCCTACAGTGAAGACCCAAAATTATCCTCAAGGCTCTCTTCTGGAGTCGAAAAACTCTTATTGAGTGAGAAGAATTACCCCAAAGAACCACACCATATGAGATGTGTGAATAAAAAAATGCATAGTATGCACTTAAAAGACCGCCCATATCCATAAAGCCTCTAAGCTGTCTCAGAAGAAATAAGCTTGAAGAGAGTCTTTTGTATAAGCTATCTATATGGGCATGCTATATCAACCCATCATCCACAATCAAACCCAGCAGTTTAACACTCTCCGCTGCGGACTTGAGGATTACTTGACAGAATCAGCCTCTGGGTTTTGTCCTCATTTAAGGTAAGTTTATTTCCCTCAAACCATATCCTGGCCCTTGACATAACAGAAATCATGCTGGTCTGCAGTTCCTCAACACTCTCGGAGGATGAAAGCAATGTTGTGTCGTCAGCAAATAAAAAAGAGGGATTCGGCTCCAGAAACGTACATAGATCATTTATATAAAGTGTAAATAGTATGGGTCCGATGACTGACCCCTGTGGGACTCCAAACTTTACAGGACAAGTACTAGAGATGTCACCATAGTTGCCAGTGCATTGACGTCTGTTAGTAAGGTAAGATCTAAAGAAAGCCAGGGCAACTCCTCTAAAGCCATAAAATGCTTCCAACTTATTCAGCAGGATCTCTGGGTGGACACAGTCGAAGGCCTTGCTGAGGTCGCATAGAGTCAGACCAGTATGCTTGCCCCCTTCAAGGCCCACGACAATGCTATTAACCATGCTGATAATTGCTTGGGTTGTTGATAGACCAGTTCTAAAACCAAACTGGCCAGGGTGCAGGAGGTTATGATGATCTAAGTAGTTAGTCAGTCTAGTCTTATCAATTTCTCAAACATCTTTCCAAAAATGGGTATAATGGATATGGGCCGGTAGTTTAATGGGTCCTCCTTCTCGCCCTTTTTGAAGATCGGTATAACCCTGCTAACTTTGAAATTTTCTGGAAAAAGCCCTTGCTCAAAACATAGGTTGAAAATTAAGGTCATTGGAATAGCCAGAATGTCCTTGGTATGTTTTATAATAGCACTATTTAATTGGTAAACATAAACAGCCCTAGAATGTTTTAAACTATTTATTGCTTCGATAACCTCACCAAGAGTAACGGGGCTAAGAAAAAAAGAATTGGCACATGAGGGCATTGAAAGCATTGAAAGTGCAGTCAAATTGACACTGGAATCAGGAATCCTTTTAATGAGCTTTTCGGCAACGGTCACAAAGTAGTCGTTAAAAGTCTGAGCATCAATACAAGTTGAACCACCGCTGTTACAACCATTATTAGACTCGTAGTTGATCAATTTCCAGCTATCTTTTACTTTGTTTGTTGGGTCAGAGATGAAACCCTGATAGGCAGTTCTTTTGGTTTCCTCAATGCACTTTTTGTATAATTTTCTAAAGTGCCGATAGGCTCTCATGTCATGCAGTTCCGGGTTGAACCAGTTGACAGGAGCAATTTGCTGGGAGTTGGGCACCGTTTTCAAGGGAGCGTGTTCACACACTAGGTTGCTGTAAGTATTGATCAGAAAATCAGACAATTTGAGGCCGATTCTAACTCATAAAACTCACACCAATCCAAACGCTGTAGAGCAGTACTCATTCTAAGCAAGCCTGCCTCAGAGATCGACCTTCTGTATGAATGCCCATGTCGATGGATTGATTGGGAAACCCTAAAGAAAAATGTCAGCCCATAGTGATCTGACAGACATGGATCCAAGATTGATGCAAGAGACATATCTCTCGACAAATTGGAAAAAATATTATCAATGCATGATACGACCCGACCAAAAACACGGGTTGGCATGCCAATTTTTATTTCAACATTGAAAGAGGTTAGTAAGTAGGTAAGCTCCTGCACAGAGGGAGAGGTATCATGTAAGAAGTTGACTCGGAAGTTGATGTTGAAATCACCGACCACAATAATATTTTTATATTTAGCTGTTAACTCAATAAGAAGGAGTTCAAACAGCACAAAAAAATCATCCAAATCCCCATTACATGATCTGTAAACTGTGACAACAATAGTGTGTTTCATGATTTCAATGCCACAAAACTCAGCTGTAATCTCTTTGGAAAATTTGCCAAGATCTATGCAGATACAGAGATTCGAAATTTCAGCCTTAACCAGCGTGACCACGCCTCCATGTCTCTGCTCGGATCTACAAAAAGAGGTAATCATTGAATAATTAATTATTTTAACCTTTGCCAATTGTTCAAAAGTTAACCAATGCTCAGCCAAGCAAACAACATCAAAAGTACTTTGGTTTAAGAATAAATTTAGCTCATTCAATTTGTTAGATAGACATTGGATATTAACAAAGAAAATATTTACATCTAAAGTCTTGACTGATGGATTGGGAACTAGTATGCTCCTCTGTTGCTTTGTGCCCTCCAAAAATTTCCTCCATTGGGTCGAGAGTTTCCAGGTCTGCGTCCTGTCCTATTAAAATTCTGTGCTCTGCTCGGTGCATAGTGCCTACAGACCTTAACATACACTCCTTTGGGCCAGTATTCTGCACTGAATATATGATCTAGGTGTTCCTGAGGAAATGTCAATTTGAAAGAGTGTGCAGTGTCACTTCCTCTTAGTTTTGTGACCGATACATGATCAGTGTGGACCTGTGGGGCTAACTTTTGTATATGTCCCCTTACCATCTGCTCAGTCACAACAATGCTAATATTAGAAAGATGTAGGGAGGCCATAGGTGGAGCAGCGGAGAGATCCTTGGTGGGATCCAAAAAGCCATCTGAAGCTCCAACTAAAACCCTTGGTCCTTGTGAAGCAGCTTCCAAAGGCAAAAAAGCGCTCTCCGCATCCCTAACAATCCCGCTGTAGCCCTTCCTCTGAGAAGGCTGACCGTTCTGTGGAAGAAGTTGGTCCTGGTGCTGGCGGTCGTCCCCTTTCGAATGTTCCCGGCCTGACCGCTGATTGGCAGTGGCCACATATGCAGTAAGATCAATACATTTTCGCAAATTTGCCTCATCAACAGCCCTCTGGATCTGTTTAGGGTTGATAGTTGGCTTACTGAACTTGGTAGGAGATTTTGGAGCCCTTAAGTTCATGGAAGTTTCCTGCAAAGCAGATGCAGATAGAGAAGGCCTCTGTCTTCCTGGGGGAGACTCAGGCTGGCTCCCAGGTAACTGCTTGTCAAAATTTTTCACGAGAGTTCTACCCTATCATAATGCTTATGGCCTCTATCTTATTTGTCTTTACAGAACACCTGACGCACATGCATATATTCGGTCAAAGATTACTGAGCTTGCTTGAGTCCCTGCCTTTAAAAAGTAAATTAATTTTGTGTGGCGAAAAGTTCTGAGGGCCCACAATCGTCTCAGAAAAATACTCAGCACTCGACCTGGAAGCCACTGGCATGGTGTTGATCAATCTCTCAACCTCCCCAACAAAAAAGTTATTAAAATCGTTAGGGCATAGGTGAGTTGACGTAATATTATCCTTAGATTTGTTTTTGTATTTACCTATAACCTGCCACATAGCTCTGGGGCCGTTTGAAGAGCCGCCAATAAAATCATCATTTGCCCTCACCTTAGCCTGCCCGATCGCACGTCTATACTTGATTCGAAATTCTCGGACGATGTTCGGCATCCCAGGAATGTCCCCTGATCTCGACATGTCAGTCAGAAAACCCAAAGTTTCCCGCATTTTACGCAGCTCGTCATTAAACCAAATTATCACCGGGTCGCTGTTGACAAAAGGTCTATTCCTCAGAGGAAAGGCAGCCTCAACCACCTCCACAACACGATTGAAAAACACCTCAAACTTAGCATCAACACCGAGCTGGGTGTTCTCCAAGAAAGACCAATCTAAATCTTTCACCAATGTATTAAGCAAAAAAAGGCCCTTCTGAGTAATTGGCCTGGTCATGACAGACTCTTTCGCAAGCACAGGCTGCTTAACCACTGAAAACACCATAGCCACTCCACAGTGATCGGACAGAGAAGCATCGATCACTTGGGTTTCAAAATTTGATGTTAAATTTGTGACTATGTTATCAATGCAGGCTTTTTGCCTAGTATTATCATAAATCGTAGGATAAAGAAAATAGCTAGCACGTCCAAGAGAGCAGCAAGCCTTCTATCTGACACATTGTTAAAATTAACATTGAAGTCTCCGTTCAAGATAACATCGACATTTAGCATAGAGATTTTAGCTACAATTCTATCAATTACTTCCATAAAAACACCGAAATCCCCTTTTAGTGATCTATAGACTGTCACTATAAGTAAGTTAAATTTGGATACCTTCACTGCACAAACTTCACAATGTAGTTCTACAGATAGGTCAGTAATGTCTGACTTTTGTGTACATAAGTCTAAAAACTCTGTTCTGGCGAATATTGCCACTCCGCCATGTATAAAATTCGACCTGCAAAAACTGTCTATCAGATGGTAGTTGTCCAGATGTACAAACTTCAACTCATCCTCCAGCATCCAATGTTCAGAAAAACACAGCCAACCAAACTCGAATTGTTTGGCGTCAATTTCATTTACTTTATTTCGCAAGCACTGAATGTTTAGGTGCAGTACGGACAGTTGATTGGGACAAGGGTCTGCCCCCCTATATACATTGTGCGACTCCTTTTTTATTACAGATGTTGACGAGGAGGGTCCACTTGAGTCTGATTGTAGCGGTACCCTCTTTTTTACAAAAAATCGTGAGACCAAAGCCCCACTAGGTCACACTTCACGTTTCCATACATCTCGAAAGTGATCTTGTAGTATTGTCACTTTCATAGATTTATACAAGTCCGGATGTTTAGATAGATGCTCGTCACATTGCACCTCTGGAAACTTTCCCTGCAACAGCCTTGTTAAGTCCTCAGGTCTCGTTCTAGGATCAAGTCTGGTAACATGAAGAGATGTAAGCTTCGGTACTGTCTGTATTTCCTTGTTTTCATGATTACCCCCGACAACAAATCTACGGGGACGCCTATTTCGAACCTGCTCCCAACCATCATTTTTTGGTGTCGAATTATCACACAACTGTTGTATTTCGTTCAGTTTGGCGATTGTTTGGGCCCCCTCGACAGCCTTTTGCACGTCTGAGCCTCGAATACGTCCTCCGTGATGATCTTTGCTCACAATCTTTTGTGATCCGCCCTCGTGTTTGTTTTTGTTTATAGTTTTAGAGTATCCACTGTAATTGTTGGTTAAGTTATGTCAGATGAAACCCGGGTTGCATAGGTTTCAGCTCGAAGAGTGACTTGTGTTGCCTGCGACGCAGGGAAAACATCGTCGTCTAATTTGACCATGTTTACGTTTTTTTGTTGGATTGAAGATCTATTGTTTTCGAGCCTCTCTTCTAAAAAACCGAGTAAAAAACTAACCTTTTCTCTCAAGAGAGTGCAGTTTTCATTCAAAGTTTCGTTTCTGGATTCCATTTCCTTGAGTAATCTCTTCAAAAGCCGATTTTCTAGCTCAAATATATTTCTAGACGTACTATCGTTATTTTCTTGATTCTTGTCATCATCAGGAAATTCAGTCTCGTGGCGGCATGCAGAATCTTTGCTTCTGCTGCTTACACCATACATGAGGGATGAAAAGTATTGCATTTTGAACACTTTACACTATTTATAGCGACTTTTTTACAAGCTTTACACAAGTTTTTTACTTCGGTACGCGTACGCGATGATCTCGTGTCGGCCATCTTGCCATATTCTATTTAGATTTGATTTTAGGCAATAGATAGTACCCTGGATACCACAGTTTTTAGTTATTTTTAATTGACTTTGAGTCAAATCATTTTTTTTGTGTAACAAACCATCCTACTGTCTTATGGTAATAAACGAATTTTCTTTTCACCTACCTATCCGTTTCGTTTGTTATCTATAGTATGCTCAAAAAAAAAGAAGGTTTGCAGTAAGTATGTTTGATTTGGATTATTTGGGCTCAATAATGAATCGTTATGATTTATTTTTATTTTGGATCTGCTTAACTCCTTAGTTTATTGTTTCTATTTTCTCATTAGCAATATTCTGGCGTCCAATTCTGATTTTAGTATTCATATATATTTTTTTATTACGAAGTCTAAATCAAAACTAGTTCCATTTTCCAACTTGGAAATTTTCTGACTTGTGCCGTCTACAAGTTGGTGGCACCTTTACATAAATAAAACTCCTCACTCTCTCGCGTTTGAGCTAGGGCCTAATTGGCACGAAAATACCAAAATATTCATTATTATTATAGTTTATAGGCCCAAATCAGAAAAAAATCTTGTAGAGCAACGCGTTGGGAACACTAACTTTGTGTAAATGGCGTCCTTTTGCAGAACCGACTGCACTTGTTCCGCAGAAATCGTACATAATAGCGCCAAAAATTTGCGTCGATTGTAATTTCGAGGGCGTCAACTTTGCTTTGTCAAATTAGGGTCTGAATTGACGGTTTTCATATATGTTATAGAATAAGTAGTTTTGCTGTTCTGTAAGCTGCGTATTTTTATTTTATTATTGATTGTCGTTATATGTGAAAACTAGAAAAGTTTCTTTATTCCAGATGTTCGCTAACCGAAAAGTACGACAAGAATATCTGTAGATTATGCTATAGATTTAGTGTTGGTTTGTATGCTTTGTGAATATTATTTTTATTTCCAAATTAATATCCTATTTGAGATCAACCATGCTCCCTACGACATGCGACTTACGAAATGATACATGAGGCATCGAGTCGAAACTGTAGGCATATCCATGTCCTATGTAAAATCTGAAAAAGTGTTTTGTGGATTATAATGAAAAGTAGGCCAGACTTCTATATAATTTATTTAAACATTATATATGACAGTAGGCATATTGATTAAGATACTGTATTAAATTTATCTGTTACGTGTGTATTCTATTTCTATAATACTTATTTAATGACCGTAAATCTGAACTAAATATTGAAATCCCTTGTTCCACTGAGACTCTAAAAAGATCTTTACATATTGGTACCCAACTCCTCCTTTCAATATAGATGCTCTTGCGGTATTTCCATCTAAAAACTGGTTATAAATTCGTATAGCAGAGATTACTTCATTCCTAGTGTATCCAGCTGGTGCTGCTGAAGGATATTCGATCGTTTTATCTCTGGAGGCCCACCAGCGGCTTTGTTTGCGGTAAACCTAAAAAGGATATTAAAACAAGAATATTATTTATCCATATATTAGAGACAAGCAATCTTATAATAGCCTCGCATGTTTTCAGAATTTATATTTCCACACTGGTGTCGCCACTTGGTAGAGTTCGAAGGAAGAAATTCTAGAAAATGGCAACTTCGACCTGTTTGGAATATCTACGATATTTTTCCTGAAAATTCTATTATGTTCTTAAATCAAACTTGTTGCCTTGAATATCTTCTTTCCTTCAGCCATTAAAATAATATTTTTTTCTTTTTCTGTTTTCATTTTATATTGATTGTAGTGAGAGGGTATTTTATTATTTAGTAAATACTGAGGTAAATACTATTAGTAACACATATTTAAGAATAGCACTAAAATACCTGGTTAAAGAGCAATCTGTCGTACAGTTGAATCTGTCCAACAAACAGGTGTCCATCTTGGCTCCCGTTGTATGAAGCAGAATTATTGATGCTTTTATACTGGGGATAATTTGGAAACTGGCTTGTTATATATGATCCGGGAGGCCTGTATTCATTGTTTTGACTACTGTAATTGTATCGGTTGCCGTATCCGAAGCTGCTATTGGTGGAGAAATTGTAACTGGACTGCCTGTAAAAAAAGTGTTATTGGGAAAAAATTGGTATATTTTTTTATCTGTATTTATTGTTTTGACTATTGTAATTGTATCGGTTGCCGTAGCCGAAGTTGCTATTGTAGGAGTTGGAGAAATTGTAGCTGGACTGTGTAAAGAAAGTATTATTAGGATTTTTTTATATTCCTTTTAGTTCGTGAAATTCGATGCTTTTTTAAAACCTTGAATATTTCGGATATTTAAGTTAGTGCACTTTGCACTGAACTAAATCTTTACATCGAAAGAGCTCTTTCAAGCTGGAAGTGCCTGTAGAACACAGGACCCTTATTATGTCGCCATACCTATGGGGAGCAGGTATTGTTATCAGTAATTTTTTACATCTGCAGAGGAGTCCCCCCAACCCGGGAGGGGTCTCGCATCACTCTCGCTGAAGAGTCCTTTAACCACGCCTGTAACAATACTTCATCAAAATGTGTGTTCCATTCGAAACAAGATTGAGGGGTTGGAAATGTTCCTATTGGACAGCCAAGAAGAAATTGATTTTGTTTGTCTCACGGAGCATTTTCTTAGTGAAAGTGAACATGCTTCATTTCACATTGAGGGGTATAAGCATATATCAAGTTATACAAGGAAAACACATCAACATGGAGGTGCATTGATCCTAACCAAAACTTCTATCGAGGCACTGGAAAGAAGGGACTTGGTCGAACTCTCAGTGGAAATGAGTTGCGAGATTGCTGCCATCGAAGTGAAGAGCATACGCCTGATTGTAATAGCCATGTATCGCCCGCCAGGAGGTGACTTCAATGTATTTATAAATGTGGTAACTAGTCTTCTTGAAATTTTAACTAAAAATAATAATAATAATTTTATATGTATAACAGGAGATTTTAATATAAATTTTAATAACATGACAGGCATGACTACATGCTTCCTTGATATTTTAAATTCTTATGGGTTTTCACAACAATTTTTTTAAAATACAAGGCAGTTAAATTGCATTGATAATATCTTTGTTAATTTTGAGGATTCTTTAATTTTGTCAACAACTGTCCTTGAGGCTGTTTTATCAGATCACAAAGCTGTTCAAATTGAAGTTGAAATTCCTATCATACAACATACTAGCCAGACAAAGCCAATTTTTCATAGACCCATGACATATGGGGGTATTCAGAATATGTTTCAAGTTTTAGAAGGTACTGATTGGGCATTTTGCACTCTTCTCTTTCGGTGAATGATAAGGGATCATTTTTTATGACTTTGTTAGTAAATGCCATAGATGCGTCTTTCCCTGTAAGGAGGAGAAATGTGGTGGAAAACTGCCGTGTCTTCTGGTTTAACAATGATTTGAGGCAAATGCGTGAAACCTTACATTTCTTGAATTCTTTATATGCAAATACTGGACATCCTGAAATTGGGGATCAGGTAAGAGCCTTTAGAAAGAGATATAGGAATGAGATTATATTTGCAAGAAAACAGGCAAATTCTCAATATATACAGGAAGCCGATAACAGAACAAGGGCAGCTTGGTAGATTGTAAACCAACAGAGGAAAGTCGAGAAAGGCGAGAATCCCATGGGCTTCACTTCATCTGAGTGTAACATTTTTTTTTGCAGGTATAGCGGAGGAGACTCTTAAGGGTGTACCATTGGCTACAGTTACAGCTGACTTTTTTCTGGATCAGGCCAGTCGGTCATGTAGGTCACATACATAGAGGTCATGGTCATGCAATAAGTAATTTAAAGAATAAACATGCTAGATACATTTATGAACTAAATGTTCCTCTTCTAAAAAAACTGAAAGAACATTTAATATATCCTCTAAGAAAGCTTTTAAATTTTTGTATAAATGAGGGAGTTTATCCAAGCAGTTTTAAAATTCAAAAGGTCATACCAATTTTTAAAAAGGGAAGTAGAAATGATTTAAATAACTACCGTCCAATATCTTTAATTCCAACCATATAAAAGTGTTTGAGCTACTTCTAAAAAAGCAACTTTTTACCTATTTCGAACAATATAAAATCCTTAATAGCTTTCAATTTGGGTTTAGAGAAAAACAATCTACTACAAAGGCAATTTTGGAGTTCATGGAATATGTGGTTGAAGGTTTTGAAATGGGTTCCCACATTGGGGCAATATTTTGTGACCTTTCAAAGGCCTTTGACTGCATATCCCATGAGATCCTTCTTAGCAAGCTCAAACACTATGGCTTGACTCCTGTCAGTTTGTCACTTCTTGAAACCTATCTTACTGGAAGAGTGCAGAAAACTTTTTTGGATGGAACTTTATCTGAAGAATGTCAAATATCTCATGGTGTGCCGCAGGGCTCCATTTTAGGACCACTCCTATTCATTATTTATGTCAATGATATCGACAGGTCAATTGACTGTAGAGTGCTGCTGTTTGCAGATGACACTACAGCTCTTTACAGGAATAAGAGTTTACAGGAGTTAGAGCTGAAGCTGTTTGAAGTGAAGTCCAATTTAAGCAGATGGTTCAGTGCAAATAAACTTAGCCTGAACATCAACAAAACCGAAGAAATGCTTTTTTCATTGCGCAATGTGGAAGGTGGTAATATTGATAGTTCAGATGTGGTGAAGTTCCTGGGTATCTTTCTGGATCCTAATCTGATCTTTGATAGCCATGTGGATTGTGTTGCTAGTAAACTGGCAAATAGTATATTATTTTATATGGAGGAAAAGTGATGCTTTTCATGGCGCGCTCGTGTTTAACAGCCGAACGGAGTGAGGCTGGTAATAGAGAGAAAGCCATGAAAAGTAACTTTTCCTCCAAATAAAATATGCTGTTTTTTCTTCAATCAATGTCGACAAATTAATGCAAAAAGTCTCTTTTTAATAGTAATAATAATTATTATTAAAGATAAGTGGGTTCGCAAGGCGGCTTAGACCGGTACGGTGTCGGTGAATAGGCTCAGGTTGTTGCTATAGTAATGGAACATAAAGCTGTGAGTGGACACTGTCAACAATAATAATTATATTGTTACGTTTTTCCCGTGGGTTCTTAACAGAATTACAACTCTGCTATTTTCAACTAATACTCTCTTTATTCACTACCACTGTATACAATTTAACACTCTAAACTACTCTTATAACTTTAGAACTAATATCTATTCAACACTCAATGATTAACTGAACTGAACTGACTATCCGACTGACTAACATTCCTTAGGTCTGCTTATATATAATCTTAAATCTATCACGAATATTCGGGAAGTATTCCGAGGTCACTCTATATGATCTCGACGAGGCCCTCGAGACAATTCCAGCGATCCTGAATCTTCGCGACCGGCCGGGCGATGAGTCATACAGACAAAGAAGCGAGCGGCACGGCGGCTAGTTCTATAGGGTAGCACAAAAACGTTTGGATGGTTGTTAGGCTAGCCGTAACATTGCCTCCCTCTTAATTCTGATCGTCCCGATCAGCTACTTCATGTCCGTGATATGCTTTCAACCTGTCGAGGTGGACAACTTTCAGTTTGCTTCTAAAGCTACGCTGAATTCTATACACAACGTCATTAATTCTTTTGATGACCGTATAGGGCCCTTCCCATACTGGCGTAAGCTTGGGAGATCTTCCTTTCTTCCTTTGCGGATTATATAACCAGACTTTGTCGTTCATCTGAAATCCCCTAGAATTAGCTTTGAGATCATATCGTGTCTTCATTCGGCCGCTGGCTTTCTCCGTGTTTTCTCTGACTAATTCATGGACGTATAGTAACTTTTCCTTAAGGGAGTCTGCGTAGTCTTGAATTTCCATATCCTGGTTGTCTGGCGTTCCAAATAATAGGTCACAGGGTAAACGGAGTTCTCTTCCAAATAAAACCATGGCTGGTGTTAGTCCTGTCGTGTCATGGACTGCTGATCTATAGGCCATTAAAAATAGTGGTATGTGTTGGTCCCAATCCTTCTGATGTTCATCTACGACCTTTGACAAATGTTCTTCAATGGTCTTGTTAAACCTCTCAACCATGCCGTTTGATTGTGGATGTAAGGCGGTAGTTCGTGTTTTATGGATGTTGAGTAAATCACGGACTTTTTGGAAAACCTTGGATTCGAAGTTGCGTCCTTGATCTGAGTGCAACTCTAACGGAACACCAAATCTGCTGAATAAGTTATTCACAAGGACCTCTGCTATGGTAACAGCTTCTTGATTGGGGATCGCAAATACTTCAG